>CATIWM010558927.1:0-24203 GCA_949671775.1 Mallotus repandus
CAAAAACAATAACAAAAACCATAATCAAAATAAGTTCAAAAAATTGAAAATAAACCAAGAAAAAAAAATTCCCAACAAAAAAAGAAAAAGAGATGAAAAGAAGAAGCAAAAGAAGAAAGAATATTATATTTTTGAAAACTACTTCCGCATCTTTTAAAAAACCGTAATTTTAAAAAAGTTTTTTAATCAACTGTGACTTTGTAAATACTTTTCTTTTTATGTTGTTTTTGAAAAAGTCCCTTTTAAATAAATAACAACTACTGAAGTTCCTAGTTCAGGGGTGAGCCTTCTTATTCCATGGGAAGAATATTGGGATATTTACATAAATGCTCAAAAAACACCATCTATATTTTAAAATGCGTCTAGTTTTCATTTATTGCTAAAATGTCCAAATATTAACACATTATTTACCTTCGTGTCTCCCATGTGATGTAGTCGTAGTGGTGCAAGGTGGCCTTGCTATTATAGTAATAAATTATGCTCATGTTAAAATCTTCGTAAAGTGATTGTAGTCTAATGGTTAGGAGGTGTCCCTTACAACCAAAAGTCCGCAGTTCGAAACCCATAGTAAGCCTTAAGAAAATTTTCACAATAAAATTTACTCACTTTAAATATTTGACGAAAATCCGGCAGAGTTTTCTCTGTACCGGGAACAAACCAAAACATAAACAATACAAATAACACTTCCAAAATAATTTCCAATCACAACTACTTCACATGTACTCCAACAATTTACACCAAATTCACGAATACATAAATAATTCCATCATAATATAATTCACAGTACTAGGTAGAATTTAACAATACCAAACCCAAATACAAATTATACTAGTTATATAGATAACTACTGCGGTATCTAGAATTTAATTACACAATACTTATTTTAAATAAATCTACACTTAATGGCCGGAGAAGAAGAAATCTGGCACAGACGTTGTCTAAGATTGTCCTGGCTGTGAGATCTTGGAAAAAATAAATTGAGGGGAATCAGACCTCACTAAGTGAACTAATTTTATAAAATGCATGTTGGTTTTAAAATAATTATTTTAGAATCTTTAAATTTTTTAAATAAATAGTTATTCAAAAGTCCTTTATTTTACCAAAACTATTTTCTTATAAAAACGCCTTTCCAAAACTAGAAATGTCTTTAATACAAAAATCACTTGAAAAATTCATATAATATAAAATCTTTAATAGAAAGCATGGTAGAACCCTAAACCTCAGTTCTATTAGCCTTTCGGCTCTGTTAATCCAAATAATTATCGGTCCCAGAGAGCACACTCAACTAGGGTCCAACCACAGTCAGTCTATTACACCAATTATTTACTGGCGCCTAGAGAGCAAGCTTGACTAGGTTCTAACCAGTAGACATATACTTGCCCAGAGAGTCTTACTCAACCAGGGCTCACAATCAACAATTCTGCTCAGAGAGTCTTACTCAACCAGGGCTTACAATCATATAATAACCAATATACAGATTAACACTGGTGCGCACACAGTCCTAGTAACACCCATTAGGTGGCATGTTCTTCCATTTCTTCAAAAATAATATATGAATAATATAAATAAAATAAAATAAAACAAAATTTAAACCAACTAAAGCATGTTCATCAATACTTAATCACAATAAAAAAAATGAATCGTGTATAAAATAAAATTCATCATCCTAAATAAATTTGTATTAATCTCATAAAATTCTCATTTGTAAATAATCTAAACAGACACTTTATAAAATTAACTCACAGGTGGAGTGTGAGTAACCGGAGGTGGATTCCAAGTGGGACATGGCAACTTCGTTGAATGGGGCATCCGTTCTGTTTATGGGACATGGACAAATGTTTGGTCTTAGGGGGATGCAAGACGCTTTTGTGTTTGGAGGCGCCATCTGGTTTTTAGAAAACCAAGAAAAGATAAAAGGGATGGCATCGGGTCACTCAACGAGTATCATCCCCAGCATAGATTCTGAGCCTGAGAGATCTCATCTTCTTTTTTTACTATTTCTCATTTTAATTCTCAATATATGGCTACCGCAAGACCCTAGTTTTGGTAATGATAGTTGATATATATGCATTCACACAAGCACATTGATAACGAAAAATACGAGAAATTCAACATATTTATTTTTAAGGCTTTCCTAGTAAATACATATGAAAGAGAAAAAGTGTGTAAATGTAAATCTAGTCCTAATCTAGAATACACCTACAAAATAGAGGTTAACACAACTATGTGCAGTTCCATCTATTCATCCACTCGGCCAACATATAAGTATAATGAAGATGATTGATGCATCGTGAATGATTAAACGGATGTATGTAGCATATGCTCTAGTAGGAATTATTATAAAGCATTTCTAAATGATAGGATAAACAGTAAATAATGATGATTACATCATTGAATCATAATATCGAAGCTCTAGCTTAGATAAAGAGCTTTCATATTTTATTGAATGCAAAATGATGATTTAATTATGAGTAAACAAGGCAGAGATTATTCAATCAGCATGAAAATTGTCAGTCTCATCACACAATCACAATAATTTCTTAACTGCTAGCAGCAATAAAGTAAAATGCAAGATAGTAAATAAACATGGAAAAATGATTGTTTGGTCCTCAAATTCGATTGAGCTTGTTTTTAAGTTTTTTGAAGCTTTATCTTCGAGCAATTTTCAAGCTTTCCTTGTCAAGAGGTTGAAAATGACTTGTGTATGTAGATTTGTATACCTTTGAAGCGTGCTTTGAAAAAGATGAGGGTGGGTTTTGCGTAAAAGTGATCTAAAAAAATCATACAAAAAGTGTAGAAAGTGGGCTAAAGGTGTGTGGATTGGGGCTCCTAATCCTTCAATTCGACAGTGTTTCAGCGTGTGTGTGGCTCTTGCGTCTTTTTTTCATTGGCTCTTGCCATGGCTCTAGCAATTGTTGAAATGGCAGGTAGAGACCCTTATTTATAGGGAAATATGCCTAAAAATGTGTGAAAAATAGTGAAAATGTGTATGATCATGTGCTTGGGACACATGATCACTTGCTTGGGATGTATGATCATGCCCTTGGAACGCGTGATCACGCCCTGGGTGCATGATCATGCATTCTAGCGCGTGATCACGTGCTCTTGCATGTGTCACGTAGCCTTTCCAGGCTCTAATCACGCTATTTCAAGGGTGTTTTTTGGGGTTTCTTTGGACGTGTTTCCAAGGTTTGTTTCATGAAAATCGGCTTCCATTTTCATGCGTGAGCAAAAGTTGTTCAAGCGTGATCATGCGCTATAAATCCGCTCACGTGCTACTTCTCGGGGTTACACGCACTATTCTAGGGTCACTTCCAAGAGTTTTAAGGGCTTACGGATATATTTTTGACATCCGTTTTGTCACAATCGACTTCTAATTTTTACAAAGTTGAACTCCGATCTTATGAACCAAACACTGATCTTATGAGCTGAGAGAGGGTATCCCTCTGAGGTTTTCCTGGAGGGAGCTCATTTTTCTTATATGACGTCTCTAGTGCTACAGTTGATTGATGTTATGGCCAGTGAGTTTTTTCATGCTACACCTCCTCAGGCAGATCCTTCATAGCCTTCAAGCTCTAGAGCTGGGACTTCGTGGTCATCCCAGAGTTATTTTACTTCCAGGGTGGCATCTTCTGACTGGTACACTTTTGAGCTGTGTTTTTTCTATTTTCATGTAAGCTTGTAATAAACTTCATTAGTATTAAATGGTAAATGACATGAGTTATGAGAGTTTTATCTGCAGAATTCTGGACGTCGTCGAAGGAAATCATATTTCTCCCATTCTGACGAGGAGAGTGGTTCTAGGACTGACGGGACAACACATGCCAGTGGTGTAGGACCTAGCAGTGCCATTCTTGGTGATTTTGTGAGTGTGGCACCTCTGATGTTGTATGGCTTGATAGTTACAGAAGCGGGAGCTTGTTTCCCTTTACCTAGAGCGGGTACACCATTGTTGGGTGTAGTGCCTAAAGATGCCACTCATGTTAGTTTATTAATTCTATGAGGTTTCTCCCCTTGTTCATTATTTGATTTCTTTTTCTTTGTAGGTGCCTATTTCCACTGCTCAGTCTTGGTATACTGCTACGATCAACGTGCAGGAGTATTTTATGGATTTTACTGGCGCATAGAGCGTACTCCTTTCTTCTTTTATTAATTTGTACATATTTTATGCATGTGTTTTTATGAAATGCATGAAATGTGATTTATGATGTTTGTCTAATGCAGAATGAGTATAATCACGCTAGTCGTGAGTGGGAGAGGGAGCGAGCATCTTATCGTGAGCAGATCAATCATCTTCACATGTAGCTAGCGGCCTTTTGAATGGGTGCAAAGGATGCGGGGGCTAGCTCAGATGATGAGGATTCCTAAGTGGATTCAGCTCTTGCTTTTGATGGAACCCATAGCCGATGTATTTGTTAAGAGGCTAGGTATAGGCTTTTGGCTGTGGTTGTCCAATGTTGTATTATTTTCTCGAGGTTATGGACACAGGGTGTTGTATTCTATACTGATGGTTGTTGTTGTTGTATTCTGGATTGACTGACTTGTGTGTTTGTGATTGTGATATCCATTCATGTATCTATGACTATTCTGTCTGATTATTCTGCTTCATCTACCACTTTATTTTGTTTTTCCCTCTTTTGCATAGGGCATCTCTTTTTAGAGCTCTTCATGCCTATCTGGGTATTTTTCTTTTTCCCTCTTTTGCCTAGGGCGTCTCTTTTTAGAGCTCTTCACACCTAGCTGGGTGGTTTTTTTTTAGGTTCGATGATAGCGGCTAGCAATATAGAGGAGAAGTAATGAAACAAGTAAGAAATGCAAAGCATGTAATGAAAATATACAATTTGTACTTAGCATGCTCGATGAATTCGGATGATAATGATGTATTGCATTTCCTCAAATGTACTTACATGATTTGACAAGCATTCACATACTTATTGAATACATTTAAGAAAAGAACAGTTACATTTATGTAGATTTAGAATTGACAGTACCCCTATCCTTAGTTAGCCTCTTCAAGTTTTCTAGCTAAGTATTTTCTCTCGTTTCTCTAATTTTTGCCTGAGCTGCCTTTTTTCAGTTTTTAACTCAGCGAGGTCTTTTCTTTATGTATTTGCTCTAGATGTACTACTTCTTCAAGCGGTCTGTGCTGGTAGGCTCAGAGAACTCATTTCCTTTAGAATCCATAAGCTTTATAGCTCCTCTTGATAGAATGGTTTTTATAAGATATGGGCCTTCCCAGTTTGGCCTGAACTTTCCTCTAGGGTCTGAGACATTCTGCTTGGCTTGCTTTAGCACCCAGTCTCCTATTTTCACACTCTTGTGTTTGACTTTCTTGTTGAAGGCTCTAGCTAGTTGAGCTTGATATAGCTGTGTATGGTACAGTGCTTTGAGTCTCTGATTGTCTAGAGTAGTGAGGCTGTCATGCCTTTGCTGAGCCCATTGTGCTTCAGGCAATTTAGATTCGATTGCTATTTACAGTGATTTGATTTCCATTTCCACTGGGAGTGCTGCTTCAGATCCGTATACCAGTGAGAAAGGAATGGCTCCAATTGAAGTTTTGATTATTGTTCTATCCCCATAATGCATATGGTAGTCTTTCTGCCCAATCACGATAGGTCTGAGTCATCTTTGACAAGATCTTTTTGATTTTTTTGTTTGCAGCTTCGACTGCTCCGTTTGCTTGTGGTCGGTAAGGTGAGGATTTGTGATGCTCCATGTCATAACTCCTTAGTAACTCCCTCACTTCCCCTTGGAACTGAACATCGTTATCTAAAACTATGTGATGGGGAATCCCATATCAGCAGAATAGGTTCTTTCTGATGAACTTTGCCACTTGTTTTGCCCCTAGTTTTGCCTATGATTCTGCTTCGACCCATTTTGTGAAGTAGTCAATTGCTACTAGGATGAACCTGTGTCCATTCGATGTTGTCGAGTAGATTTCTCTGATTATATCGAACCCCCATGCTAAGAAGGGCCATAGAGAAAAGATAGAGTGCAGCTCTGTTGGAGGAAGATGGGTGATGTCCCCATGAATTTGGTAGTTGTGGCACCTTCTTATTAATATGATGTAGTCTTTCATCATCGTCATCCAAAAGAACCCTTGTCTCATTAGAATGGCGCCATTCATGTGCGGACCACAAACTCCCTCGTGTACTTCTTCTATTGCTCTAGCAGCTTCTATCTCATCTAGACATCTAAGTTGTATCCCATCTGAAGTTCTTCTATATAACACACCCAGGTGTGATATGAATTTTGATGCCAATTGTCAGATGACTGCCTTGTTTTTTTTGACTACCTTCTCAGGGTAAATTCTTTTTGTGAGGTATTGTTGTATATCGTAAGACTAGGGTTTGTTGTATGCTTTTGCTTCTGCTATTCTGAGGCATTTTGTGGCTAGGTTGCTATGATTTGAGTAGGATTAGAGGCTTTATAGGCATTTTAGTCGGTCCTTCCCATACTAATGCAAGGGAAGCGAGTGTGTCTGCCATTTGATTATGGTTTCTAGGGAGATGGATGAATTTGCATTTTTGGAAAGATGGGGCAAGCTACTGCAGGTGGCTTAGGTATGGCCTCAAGTGTTGTTCTTTTAGTTCCTATTCTTCTATTTTTTGATTGATTACCAATATAAAATCCCTAAATATTTCAACTTCTGTCACTCCCAAAGTTATCAAATCTTCCATGCCAAGTGCACATGCTTTATATTCTACTTCATTGTTCGTAACTCTGATTGCTAGCTTCTTAGTGATTGGCACCACTTCACCTTCTGGTGTTAGGAGTATGATCCCAACTCCTGTTTTGAATTGGTTGATTGCTTCGTCGAAGTACATTTGCCATCCCTACACCTCGATGGTCGTGATTAGGTCGTCTGGAAGTTTAGTTGAATTTCTTCTAAATTTGGAATTGGATTGAGGGGTAGGAATTCTGCAACTACTCTCCCTTTCATTGTCTTCTTAGTCAGATATTGTACATCAAATTCTGTGAGTAGAATAAGCCACTTGGCGAGTTTTCCACTAGGGATGGAGCATCGTAGAGATGCTTCATAGGATCCATTTTGGACACAACTTGAATTTTGTACGATTGAAAGTAATGTCTGAGCTTCTTTATTGCCCATACCATTTCTAGACATATATGTTCGACTTGACTATACTTTTCCTCACAAGGCAACATTTTCTTGCTCATGTAGTAGACGGTGTGTTCTGCATTTCCTTCTCCCTCTTGGGCTAGCATTGCACTGATTGCATTCTCTTCAATGGCTAGGTAAAAAGTTAATGACAACCAGGACTTGGCTGGTTTTAGAACCGGTGGATTGGCTAGGTAGTTTTTGATCTTATCGAATGCTAGCTGACACTGTTCGTTCCATACGACTGGCTGATCTTTTTTGAGTAGCTTGAAAATGGGCTCGCAAACTGCTGTTAATTTGGCGATGAACCTACTTATGAATTGTAGCTTCCTTAGAAACCCTCTGATTTTTTTCTCTGTTTTTAGCACAAGCATTTCTCTAATTACTTTTGCTTTATATTGATCCACTTCTATTCTATTCTAGTTGATAATATACCCTAACATCTTGCCTGAAGTTACCCCGAATATGCACTTCTTGGGATTAAGCCTGTGGCTATACTTTTCAACCTTTCTGAGGAATTTCTCGAAAGCAGCTGGGTGCCCTTCTCTAGTTTCTAACTTAACCATTATGTCATCCACGTATATCTTGACTTCTTTGTGTATCATGTCATGAAATAAGGCTGTTGCCATTCTTTGGTAGGCTGCACTTGCATTTTTAAGGCCGAAGGGCATTACCCTTTAACAGTAAGTACCCAATTCTGTAATGAAGGACATCTTCACTTTGTCGATGATGGCCATCAAAATTTGATTGTATCCAGAAAATCCATCCATTAAGGAATACATTGCATAGGAGGTAGTGTTGTCTATCAACACATCTATGTGATGCAAAGGGAAGTCATCCTTTGGGCATGCTTTGTTTAGATTTCTATAGTCAACATAGATTCTGACCCTTCCATCTTTTTTTGGCACTGGCATGAAACTTGCTAACCATACTTGATAACTTACCACCTCTAGGAATTTAGCCTCGATATGCTTTTTGATGTCCTCTTTTACCAATTTGGCCCATTCTGATATGAGTCTTCTCAACTTTTACTTTACTAGTTTACACCCTTCTTTAGTGGGGATGTAGTGTTGAGTGATGTTTTTGTCGATGTCGGGCATGTCTTCGTATGTCCAAGCAAATACTTTTGAATATTTTATTAATATTTTTTCAATTTCTCTCCTCTCTTCAGGGGTAACATCTTTCAAAATATGCAAAATGCGTGGTTCATTTTCTGTGCCAATGTTCAATGGTTCAGTGCATATGGAATGAATGTCAAATATGCAAGTGTTTTGATTAATGCAATGCACACTACCATTAGAAAAGACATTGAACAAATAAGAAAAATCTGATTTCATTGCATTAACTTTAGAGTTCATTACATCATCAGTTTCAAATAAAGGAAAAGTATAGAGATCATCTCCAGTATCTTCAAATAAAATGTCATCAATGCTTGATTCGAGGATGACAGCAACTTCCTCATAGTTGAGGGTCTCAGTCTCAGATTCTAGTCTCAGATTCTTCATTAGCTCATCAACATCAATCTCAGTGATATCTTCTGGCAGGCGTTTTCCCTTAGTAGAGTCAATGACATCTTTGAAGATTTCAAAGCCAGGTTTCTTAATCCCTTCTTTTTCCCACTTCTCAGTTTATCCTTGGTAGACCTTAGTTGAGCCTTCTAGAATAAAAGAGGTGGACTTGTTAGTTACAGTGTCCTTCTCAGGATCATACCCTAAGCCATATCTGCTAGTTTGTCCTCAAAAATTAGGGAATTTTATGATCGTAGTGTACCTTCCACCTAATCTAGTTTCGGGCAGGTATTGCATCCTTTTCATCATTGCAGCAACCTTTAGGTCAACCCAATCCTCGTGGATTACAGAGATTTGGAAGCCTGGTTGCACTATGTTCAAGCAAGTGATGATGTTGTTGGTTTCAGCCGGAATGGTGACAACTTTGTCTTTGAATGGGAATTTGATCTTCTGGTGTACGGTAAAAGGTATGCCTCCTAATGGATGGAACCAGGGCCTCCCCAATAGTAGGCCGAAGGTTGGAGGAATGTCTAGAATATTGAACTCTGCTATTGATTTGATATCTCCCGTAGTAACTACTGCTTTAAAGGTCCCCACGATCGGCTTCTTAGAGTCATCATAGGCTTGGATAATCATGTTAGATTCCTCTAAGTCTTCAACATTCATTCCAAATTTGTATAGTAGCCTCAGGAGGCACACATTGATGGTAGATCCGTCATCCACCATGACACATGAGGTCTTCTTAGATTTGACTATTGCCTATATGAACAAAGGACGATTATGGACCCTTCGTTCACGGGGTAGATCTTTATCTGAGAAGGTGATTAGATTAGCAGGGGATTTCATTAGAGAAGCTATCATTTTGTAAGGCGAGGCATCGGTGGTGATCTTTGCATCATTAAGAGCCCTGACTAGAGCATCTCTATACTTCTTAGAGGCCATGAACAAATCCCAAATATTGGCTTGTGCTTGAGTCTTCTTAAGCTGCTTAAGAACATGATCATCTTCTTCCTTAGTCAGAGCCATATCACTTGACATTTCTTTCCCCTTGAAGACATCTTTTTTTTTTCAGGAGGTTGATAGACTCTTTCACTGCAAGTTATGTGATTAACTGAGGGTAGAGACTTTTTAGCTATCTGCTTCTTGCTATGTGGTGTCTCTTAATTGGTTGCTTTTACATTATTGCCCTTGTTCTAAAAAATGATCTCAGAGTCATCAGGTTCCTGGGTATCTGTGCCTTTTTTAACTTCTTCATTAGAGTCATACAAGATGCCAATTCCCATGACTTGTAGGTTTGGAGACTAGACGGTTGCAATCCTTTTGTCTTCTTCATCAAACTCTTCTCCCCATCCTGAGGGCACTATATCCTCTAGAAGGATATGAGTTGTTGAAGGTGCACTGTACTTGACTTTGTAGTCAAATTTTCCAGATGGCTGGCCTAGTAGATCCCACACTTTAGGTTTGTCTTGCTCAGCTTTAAGGCTTTCGTCTGCTTCATACAGATAAAGGTAGTTTATTACTTCAGCATTTATGGGAAAGGCTACATCTCTAGCTCTCCTTTGCATCATCAAGTGAGGAGTGAATGCTCAGGGGATTGAAATATATTCAAATATGGAAAGGTCCCATTCATCTTCACTGGAGTCATAACAGTCGAGAATCAGAGTTAGGAATTCATCTTGTGAGATCATTAGGAATTCTTTTTCTTCTCTAGCGTCTTATTCTTCAGGAGTTTCCTAAATGGCTTGGGTTGATTATTCAACAAAGGTTTTGGGTAGGCCGGATGAGATTGTGTTGATTGTTAGTGAAGGCATGGTTCAGTAATTTAAAAGGGGGTTGGTTTTGATATTGGGTCATTTTTCAGGATCATCGATCTTTCCTGAGTCGATGAGGTCTTGGATTGCATTTTTGAGAGTTTTGCAAGTGTCAGCGGCATGGCCGGGCATTTGGTGGAAGTGGCAGAATATGTTCTAGTCAATCTGAGGAGGCAAAGGATTTGGTAGTGGTTTTGGTTCTCTTGCTTGTAAAATGTTCTTTTGCTAGAGTCTTTAGAAGATCTTGGATAGTGGGAGGTTGAAATTGGAAAACCTTCTAGGTGGTTTGGTTGAACTTGGTTTATCTCGGCAGTTCTGGTGAAGGTGTTTTGGGTGTTGGTTTGAGAGTTTCGGCGGATGGTTTTTCAGGGCTATTGGTTTTCCTCATCTTCTATTCTGATTCTAGCTTGATGAAGTGCTCAGAAGTCAGGGTAGTGGGCAAAGATCATCTGTTTCCTGAAATAAGGAAGTGATCCCTTAATTATCAACTCTATCTATTCATCCTTCGAAGGATGGTTTCTCATTTTGACAGCTTTAGCTTGCCATCTTGAAACATAATTAGAGAAAGATTCACCATCTATTTTTTAGTTTCCAGATCTCTGCGAGTTATATCCAACTGAGTATTGTATTCATACTACTTGATGAACTTCTAAGTTAACAGCAACCAATCACTATTGATTTCATCCTCGAGGTCAAAGAACCATGCCCTTAGTCCTTCTTCTAGTGATGTGAATAAGAATTGGAAAATCTATGATTTTGTAAGCTTTGTAGCAGCCATAAAGGTGGAGTATTTCCTCAGATGAACCCTCGGGTCCCCAGTTCTGTCAAACTTGGCAAAGTTTGGTAATTTAAAATCATCAGAAAGTGGTTCATCTTTGAACAGAGCTAAATCAATGAAGCTTTTGGACTGACGAGGCCCCTTATCCTTAAAGGAAAATTTTAGCTGAGCCATCCTGTTGGCTAGTAGTTTGACCTCTCCTGCTGATTAAGATTTGGTCAAGTTAGCAATCTCAGCAGATTTTTGCTGTGGTGTTTTAAAGGCATGATAACACTCATCGTCATCTTGAACCCGTACAGGAGTATGAAGGACACCCTTTCCTCTATCTGCTTACGGGTGGACAAATAAAGATGCTTTGTTTAAGGAGTAGCAGCATGATTTCCATCTTGGGAGTTTCTGGTTTGAACATCGGTGGCTTTGATTTAGGCTTGGAGGATTTATGCTATGGTGCCATCAGTAAGTAATTTCTGAATCCCCTCTTTCAGTTTATCCTCGAATTATTGACATGAAGTATCTTCTGAATCACCCATGTTAAGATCTCTTTTACTGCACATTAGTGAGATAAAACAAACAAATGATGAGTGATGCATGCATGGGATGCGCCAGCAAAAGAATATAATTAGCATATATGCATGACATGCTCATGCATAGTCTAATTATGATGGATGCAGGTGGCTGCAAAAAGACGTGGTTACTATATGTTGTCTATATGTATGTCATATATGCATGATTATGTAAGAGATTGTTAGATTTTCCTGCAAGCTCTTGCTTCCAACCTTATCGCTCCATGACGTTATTGAATCTCTTTCCTAGGTGGGTTTTGACTCGATAGTTAGCAGGGGACTATCGTTCCACTCTTAGACTAGGCTGCTTCGATTTGTTCTGACGAGAATCAAAAGGTAAACTAAAGAACTATGCTCAAATGCACTCGAGGTAAACGTATAATGTTAATGTAAGGACCAGTCATTGGGTCATAAATGGCGTCTATAGTCCTTACAAGCCCGCGTGTGTAGGGGCTATAGTCAATAAGAGGGGTCATGTTTCATGTCCCCACATCGATATTCGATACGTTTACCAAAAGGCATGAAAGTATCGTTCGAGAGTTTACGATTTGATTCTTTCAACACAAATGTCTATAATCTTATCTCATTCCTAACCCATCTATTTGATCTGATAAGGAAAAATGGACGACACTCATAAGTTCCATCATCGAAAGATGTCACTATTCACCAGTTCTCATAGGCTATCCATGCTGAGGTGAATGATTTTTATCATTCCTTGCACATAGAGCTTATGCAAGGTAAACAAGGATCACATAGTTTGAGTCTGAGCAGTTTATGAGAACGGATGTAATGACGTCAATCGATGATGGAAACCAAAAGTGTCATAGCATCTGTGAATGTCAGGTCAAACGGACAACATCAGGGCTAGCATACCAAGCTTGGTGGGATCTTAGTGTAGTTTCTATTGGTTTATTTATATGGGCTGAGTTGAGGGTATAAGGCTAAATGCTCCTTTAGCAAGAATGCCCCCCCTATGACTAAGGTTACGGACTCTAATTAGTGAGTCTAGCATTCTTTTAATAACTCGGGTCGCCCCCCTTAAGGACTTGGGTCACAAACTCTGATCAGATAAATCCGGTGAAACCATGAGTAAAGGCTAAAGGTGACAAATCCGAATCGGTCACCCTATGACTCATATGGAACCATAGTGGATCACTTTTGTCAGCTGATAAGGACCGAGGGTGAACGTGTGATTATGTAGTTCAAATGCAATGGTAGAGGGCCCCATATGATTGAGTATTAAGTAATGAAAAATAGTTGTTTTTGAATTGATCTCTCTAACTAGAGATCCCCAATTGAGTCACCACTATGAGCGACCAGAGGTGGATTTCGAGCGGGATATGGCAACTTTGCTGAATGGGACATCCATTCCGTTTACGAGATAGGGAAAAATGTTTAGTCTCAAGGGGATGCAAAATGCTTTTGTGTTTAGAGTTGCCACCTGGTTTTTAGAAAATCAGGAAAAGAAGAAAGGGATGACATCGAGTCACTCAACAAGTATCATCCCCAACAGAGATTCTAAGCCCAAGAGATCTTCTCTACTTTTCGACTATTTCTCATTTTAATTCTGAATATATGGTACCGCAACACCCTAGTTTCGGTAATGACAGTTGATATATATGCATTCACATAAGCACGTTGATAACAAAAAGTATGAGAAATTCAACATAATTATTTATAAGGCTTTCCTAGTAAATACATATGAAAGATAAAAAGTACATAAATGTAAATCTAGTCCTAATCTATAATACACCTATAAAACAGAAGTTAACACAACTATGTGCGGTTACATCTATTCATCCTCTCGGACAACATATAAGCACAATGAAGATGATTGATGCATCGTGAATGATTAAACGGATGTACGTAGTATATGCGCTAGCAAGAATAATTATAAAGCATTTCTAAATGATAAGATAAGTAGTAAATAATGATGATTACATCATTGGACTGCAATATCGAAGCTCTAGATAAGATAAAGAGCTTTCATATTTTATTGAATGCAAAACGATGATTTAATTATGAGCAAACAATGCTGAGATTATTTCATCGCATAATCACAACAAGGCGGCGATAAAGTAAAATGCAAGATAGTAAATAAACATGGAAAAATGATTGTTTAGTCCTCAGATTCGACTAAGCTTGTTTTTGAGTATTTTGAAGTTTTAGCTTTGAGATATTTTTCAGCTTTCCTCGTCGAGAGGATGAAAATGACGTGTGTAAATCATATTTGTATACCTTTGAAGCATGCTTTGACAAAGATGAGGGTGGGTTTAGTGCAAAAGTGGTCTTAAAAAATCCTATGAAAAGTGTAGAAAGTGGGCTAAAGGTGTGTGGATTGGGGCTCCTAAGCCTTCAATTCAACAGTGTTTCAGCGTGTGTGTGGCTCTTACCTCTTTTTTCTCTGGCTCTTGCCTTGGCTCGATTCATTGTTGAAATCAGAGGTAGAGACCACTATTTATAGGGAAATGTGCCAAAAAATATGTGAAAACATGAGTGATCATGCACCTGGGACTCGTGATCGTGCCCTTGGAACGTGTGATCATGCCCTGGGATGGGTGATCACGGCCTTGGGGTGCATGATCATGCACCGCATTCTTGCGGGTGATCGCGCGCTCAGCCACATGATCATACGCTCTTGCACGCGTCACGCAGCCTTCTTGGGCTCTGATCGTGCTATTTTGGGAGGTGTTTTTTGGGGTTTTCAAACCTTCCAAATGTGTTTCTGATATTCGTTTCATGAAAATCGGCTTCCGTTTTCATGCGTGAGAAAAATGTGTTTAGGCGTGATCACACACTACAAATCCGCTCACGCGCTACTTCTCGGGGTTACACGCACTATTCTGGGGTCACTTCCAAAATTTTTAAGGCTTACGGATGTGTTTTTGACGTCCATTTTATCAAAATCAACTTTCGATTTTCACGAAGTTGAACTCCGATCTCATGAGTCGAACACTGGTCTCATGAGTTGCTCGTTTTGAGCAACGTTTGCTTAAAATGAGTGACTTACCACTCCAATTATTCATAGTTCATGAAATTGGGGTGCAACTTAATGATTTAAAGGTTAATTTTGTTCGGTTTGGGCTTTTTTAGATTCTCGGCACGCTTCAGAGGCGGTACGAATGAACAGACACTTGTCATATTCGAAGTGATGTTTTCATCACTGTACCTTTTTAGGGACAGTCAAAATTTGATGTATGACATAGAGCGTGTCGGCCGATGTGTTTTCGGCTATCCAAATTCAACGACTCCCGCTTCGGAACTCTCTAAAATAAATAATATTTATTTGAAACATGTTTTTATACATAAAACAAATAAATTCATAGAAATTCCCAAAAATTTCAGAAATGATAAAATAGCCTTAAAAATACTAAAATAATGAATTTTGATGCTCAAATAATTTTTCAAATGAATAAAACTAATATATATGGAAATATATATTTTCCTCCATATCCCTTCCGAAATTTTTATTACAAAATATGTAAGGAATTGGACTTCAGTCCAGTTACAAGAAATGATCACCATAATTTACTCTATTTAGTAAAAATAACTCAGAATTTTTCCGAGGTAGTTACTATTCATCACCGGAATCCGGGTAGTACCCGCCGGATTCTCACCGGAAAATACAATATCAGACCCAACCATTTATATCAAAATGTTCCCCATAATTTATAGAACATAGAAAAGGCCTCAAACAACTAAAAATACTCATAGAAAAAGGAGATCGAAAAGTATAAGGGAATTTACCTAAAAAATCACCAAATATTCCACCAATTGAGATCGGATGCAAGATTTGCGTCTATAGACTCCTGAGATAGTGGAGAATGAAATAAAAATAGTGGCCTTGACTGATTTGCAACGAGATGCGAGTTCTAACTTCAATAACTTTAGGCCGAATTTTAAAATTAAAATGTGAAAATTTTCAGGCTGAATCTGCTCAAACAGATACTGCCATTAGGTAGAGGGCATCGAGAAATAGTTAGGTACCAAATTTTAGGTCAATCGGAGCTCGTTTGAATAGTGAGCGGAGAAGAGAAATATTCAGGTGCTATAGTAACCATCGGAAAGTTTGGGGGCTTTTTAGAACAATTCGCAACTGGCAGCCTTAAAAGGAAAAATAAGATGGAAAATTACTACTTTAGTCCCCACATTTTTAGAAAATTTTTCCTTTTAGTCCTACTTTAGGGCTTAAGATAAGTGCTAGCAATTAAATGAGTTAACACCCCACATCAACCAGACAATAATACAACAACAACTTGGCAACAACCAATCTGCCAAGCAACAACCCAACATCAATGACAAACACTAAACATCAACCACAACTACTAAACATCCAACAACAAGCAAATCAACTACGCATCCATAGCCCACCAATGACACAACAATAACACAACAACCCTTTCTTAAATAAATTAAGGGTTATTAAATTATTGACAAATGTTTACATAGGTGTTTAGGTCATGCTTTTTGTGTCAAATATATAAAATAACTTTTTATGAAATAAACGTCATATGGTATGATGGCATGGAATTTAAAGAAGAAATAATAATAAATGCGAAAAGAAATAAAAGAGATAAAGGGATGGGAATGTGTGCAAACGCTCGAAAGAATAAATGTGTAGAATAAATTGAAAAAATAAAAATATGATAATGTATATGAGAGAGTATTAAGGATATGGGAATGTGTGTAAAAGAATAATAGGGATATGGGAATGTATTTAGGAAAATAGTAGATTGTATAACTTAGTAACTTAAATAATAATAATAATAATAGTGGTAGTTGTCAAAATAATAATAGTAGTAGTAGTAGTAGTATGTCACGAACCAAACTCGGGAGTCATGACCGGCGCTAGGGAACGAAAATTTACACGAATTAGGAACCTGTAGCAAGCCTTAAACACAACTATCACACTGTACATAAACATAAATATACCTCAAAATTTAAAAAATTTTAATAATATAAAGAATTCTCCATGAATAATATCACAATAAAATATTTATACAAACAGTCAGGTACACAACCTCAGTTAATAATATTAAAACGTACTGCAACCAGCACAAAATTCTACCGTAGTGTCTAACAAATACAAGGAAAGGATAGTTTAAAATTTACATAAATCAACCGGTGAAGAGAACTACTATGAGAGGTCTAACGAGAAGGATCCTGAAAAATAATTGAGGGGGGTCAGACCTCACTGAGTGAATTATTATTATATATATATATATGCAACCTAAGCATACAAGCAACCAAGCATCAATATAATATATATATATATATATATATATATATATATATTTATTTATTTATTTATTTCATTTATACACGCATTTCAGGCAAATGCTCAAAAACACTTTTCATATAAACACAGGAGATGCAAACAAGTGGAGGATCGGAGCAAAACTCTAAGAATGTCCGAAACCTCAACACTGAACCTCACTGGCCATCAGGCCCACTTAAATCCAATAATATTTCTCTTTTTCAAATTGACAGTGGACCAGCCCCGAGATCCTAAAGTCAATCGAGCTACAACGGTCTCATTACCGGCATGATTGGCCCTGAGACCATGAAAGGTCCATCGAGCTCCTGTAGCCACACCACTCTCTATCCACAAATCTCAATAGTAAATCAATTTTTTTTATCATATCTCACATCAATCAATATATCAAATCCTAGCATCTAGCGTACTGTTGCGCAACAGTCCTAGTGTAGCCCACTAGGTAGCACGTTCTACTACTGTCCTCCAAAAATATCACATCATAATAACAATTCATATCAACAACAAAAACGGCATCCAAGTCAAGAACACAATTTTCGCCTTATATATATATTTAATTAAATATATAAAATATTATTCACCATGAAGATAAATGACAAATAAAGGGTTAATGCAGCATGACATATTTATTCATATTAACACAAATATATGGTTGTTAGGTAAGAATTTCTACATGACATGCATGCATATAATAATAACTCACAGGTGGAATGCTCTCCTCAGTGATAACTCGAGTAGCCCTATCCTGTAGGCCCTGCTCTCGGTGCAGCTATAGGAAAAATAATAATAAAAATAATGAGGATAAAATCCTAATCTTATATATTCTAAATTTCTAAAGAAAACTCAATCTAAGACACGACTCCAATAAACTCAAAACTCAATACAACCCTAATGTCACATTTTATAAGAAATCTACCGAAAATTCGGCGGAGTCTCCTTTGTAAAACGGACATCTCTCTACAAAAAGTAGAGCCAATCCTACATGCAAACACACTTCAAAATATTCCACCACTCAATATCTTGGGTTGAGCCCCCGAACTACATTTCACACCCAACCGAGAACCAACACAACAATATATATATATATATATATAAACAATATAATTTTCTCAAATCATAAAATACCTTAAAAATTTAATTAATTATTACAATAATTTATTTATATATAAAAATATAAAGGAAATAGATTTCCAAATAAATAACAAAAATCCTTAATTAATAATAATAATTTGCTAATAAAATCAATTAATAGCATAAAATTTCCATTTACAATTAAATTAGTATAAATTGTAAATAATTATTAAAATCACTCAATTATATCATAAAAATAATAAAAAGCTTATTGAAGCTTGAAAAATAATAAATCAATTTATTATTCATTTATTTTCCAAAAATACTACTAATTAACTAAAAATTGGAAATTAATTATAAAAATTATTTTTATAAAATACAATAATTTTTCTAAAAATACGCAATTAAACATAATCTTTAAAAATTCATAACTTAAAATCCATACACAATTTCACAAAAAATTCTTCACAAAGTTTAATACACATAATATATATAATTTAATAAAAATATAAAAATATCATGGGTCCGGAACAGTAACGTGAACAGTACCTCGAGACTTGAAAAATTTTAAATTTTCAGAAAAATGAATAAAAATCATATTTAGATAGCTCATAATCTCTATAACAAATAATCTCAAAGAAACTATAGCTAATAAAATCAAATTCAAGCTCAATTTCAAAAATTAACTATAAATACCCAAAATTTAATTATCCAAAATTAGATAGGTTGCCGGAGTTATCCAATCAAATTGACTTGGGGGAAATAATGCCCGGAGGGAGGGGAGTCTTTAAAGACCAACGGTGGCATCAATGGTGGCCGAAGCAGGCAACGGTGGCTCTCCCCATTTTCGGCCACTTGAAGAAATTGTGAAGAAGAGGAGGAAATGAAGGTAGCCGGAGGAAGGAGGAGCTATTGGCATTGTGTTGGTGCTTCTGACGTCAGCTGGCAGTGACCGGAGCAGCTGGTGATGGTGATGACAATGATGGTGTCGGGTGAGGCATAAATAAGAAGGAGAAGAAACTAATGAGAAGAAGAAAAAGAAAAAGAAAAAGGAGAAGAAACACTGTCACGTTTTTTTTTTTTTTAACTTTCAATTTATATATTTATATATATATATAATAAGGTTTTAATAAAAGTACATATAATAAAATAACTACTTTTTTCTACCAACCTCCACTTTAAATCTCCTCCACAATTTATTTTATTAATAAATCACATAATATTTTAAAAACTAATACTACTAACACATTTAATAAAATTTATTAAATTATACAAATAATAATTTCATAAAATAAAATAATAATAATTAACAATTTAAATCCAAATTTTAATTTAACACTTAATTAATTAAAATAATAATTAAAGCTCAATAATTTTCCTTTTTATTTAATTAATAAAAAATATGGGTCATAACAGTCTTCCCCCCTTACAAAAATTCATCCTCGAATTTTAATAACTGAAAAAGAAATACAGGGTTTCACTACTGAAAAAGATAGGGATATGTCACCCGCATCTCTGCCTCAGTCTCCCACGTATGCTCCTTGACATTGTTGTTCCTCTATAAAACTTTGACCATCGGAATCTGCTTCGAACGTAGTTGACGAACTTGATAGTCAACAATCGCAACTGGTTCTTTCTCATACGACAAATCTTCCTTTACCTCCATACTCTAGAGCTGCAAAATATGAGAAGGATTCAAAATATACTTCCTGAGTATCGAAACGTGAAACAATGGATGCACTTGAGACAAATTCGGAGGCAAAGCCAACCAATTTGCAACCATGCCAACTCTCTCCAAAATCTCGAAAGGTCAAAAGTATCTCGGTGCCAACTTTCCCTTCTTGCCAAATCTCATAACACCTTCCATTGGTGACACCTTCAAGAATACATAATCCCCAACTTGAAATTCTATAACTTTATGCTTCGAGTCTGTATAACTCTCTTGCCTGCTAGCTACTGTCTCTAATCTCCTTCTGATCAAAGTAACTTTCTCGAGCGCATCCTGAATAATTTCTTGTCCAGTTAATTCTCTTTCTCCAACTTCATTCCAATATAAAAGGGATCTACACTTCTTTCTATATAAAGGCTCATATGGTGCCATCTCAATACTGTTGTGGTAGCTATTATTATAAGTAAACTCTACCATTGGCAAATGATCATCCCAATTGCCTCCAAGATCCATTACACACATTCTCAACGTATCTTCAATTGTTTGGCTCGTTCTCTCAGACTGACCATCCATCTGAGGATGAAAAGCAATACTAAAATCAAGTCTAGTACCCATTGCTTCTTACAACTTTTGCCAAAATTAAGAGGTAAACACTGAACCTCTGTCAGAAATAATAGAAACAGACACCCTATAAAGACACACAATTTGCTTGATGTACAGTCTAGTCAACTTGGCCATTGAATAATTAGCTTTATCTGGTAGAAAATGAGCTGATTTGGTTAACCTGTCCATTATCATCCAAATGGAGTTGTATCCATTCATTGAACGAGGTAACCCTATCAAAAAAATCCATAGTGACTCTTTCCCATTTCCACTCAGGAATCGGAAGAGGTTGAAGCTTCCCAGAAGGCTTTTGATGCTTTGCTTTCCCTTGTTGACATGCCAAGCACTTAGAAATAAATTCAGCTACATCCTTCTTCATTCCATCCCACCAATAAAGATCTTTTATGTTGTGGTACATCTTAGTGAAACTAGGATGTACACTGTAGGCTGCAAAATGAGCTTCTTTCAATATCTCTTCTCTCAAGTTATCCACATTAGGAACACACAGCCTTCCACTAATCCATAGAATACCTTTATCATTGAGATTAAAATCAGTGAACTTCCCTTCATTAACCTTTTCCACAAGCTTTACCAAATCAAGATCCATAAACTCCATACAAGCCAAGATCCTAACCCTCAATACAGATCTGACTCTGAACTAAGCTAACAATCCTCATGTCCTGGTTATCTTCATCATCAACCCTTGGTCCACTAACTTGTGCATCTCTTGGATCAAAGGTCTCCTTTCCACACTAATGTGAGCAAGACTATCCAAGGACTTCCTATTCAAGGCATCTACTATAATATTAACCTTGCCTGGGTGGTACAAGATGTCATAATCATAATCCTTCAAAAGTTCTAACCTTCTTCTTTGTCTAAGATTCAGATCTCTCTGCCAAAAGATATAATTCAGACTCTTGTGGTCAATGTAAATTTCACATGTTACCCCATACAGATAATGCCTCTAAATCTTAAGAGCAAAGATAACAGCGGCTATTTCTAAGTTATGAGTAGGATAGTTCTGCTCATGCTTCTTCAACTGCCTAGAAGCATAAGCCACTACCCTTCCATTTTGTATCAATACATAACCTAGGCCAACTCTGGAAGCATCATAGTACACAATAAATTTGTCTACTCCATTGGGCAAAGTCAACACAGGAGCTGTAATCAACTTCTCTTTTAGAAGTTGAAAGCTAATCCCATATGCGTCTAACCACACAAACTTCACATTCTTCTGAGTTAGGCGAGTCATAGGGGCTGCAATCCTTGAGAAATCTTGGACAAACCTCCTATAGTACCTTGTCAAACCCAAGAAACTCTGAATCTCTATGACTGTTGTCAGTCTTGGCCACTCAGATACTGCTTCAATCTTCTGTGGATCAACCTGAATTCCATTCTTAGACACTACATGCCCAAGGAATGCCACACTTTTCAACCAAAAATCACACTTTGGGAACTTAGCATAAAGTTGATATTCCTTTAGTGTCTATAACATAGTTCTCAAGTGATACACATGTTCTTCCATGCTCTTCGAATACACTAGTATATCATCAATGAAAACTATCATGAATTGATCCAAGAATGGTCTAAACACCCTATTCATCAGATCCATAAAGGCTGTTGGTGCATTGGTTAATCCGAAGGATATCACCATAAACTCATAATGGCCATATCTAGTATGGAATGTCATTTTAGGAATGTCGGCTTCTCTGATCCGTAACTGATGATAGCTCGACCTCAAGTTGATCTTAGAGAAGAACTGTGCTCCCTGAAGCTGATCAAATAAGTCACCTATCCTCGAAAGAGGATATTTGTTCTTGATAGTCACCTTGTTCAACTCTTTATAATCAATACACAATCTAAGTGTACCATTTTTCTTCTTGACAAACAACACTGGTGCACCCTAAGGAGAAATACTGGGTCTTATGAAACCTTTATTCAACAAATCTTGTAACTGCTCCTTCAACTCTTTTAATTCTGTAGGAGCCATCTTATAAGGTGGCATAGGGATAGGAGCTGTGCTTAGAACCACATCAATGCAAAATTTTATCTCCCTATGAGATGGTAAACCCGGTAATTCATCAGAAAAAAATATCATGAAACTCACAAGCTACAGGAACATCTGAAATAGATTTCTTTTCTGTAGTTATGTCCCTGACCAGTGCCAAGTATCCTTGACACCCTTTTCTCAGCATCTTTCTTGTCGTAATGGTGGAGAAAAGATTTTGAGATGCAGAACTCTTATCACCCACGAATTTGAATTCCTCTTCACCATTTTTTGAAAATCACCTCCTTACTATGGCAATCCGCAATAGCATGATGCTGAGACAACCAATCCATTCCCAGGATTACATCAAAATCCATCACATCCAACAACACCAATTCTATCGGCAACTCTCTGCCTTCTACCATCACAGGACACCTAAGAAGAATAACATTGGTGTCCAACAAAATCACTTAGAGGCATGGCAACTAACAAAGGAATTGCCATCCTTGTAGCTTGCCAACCCGATTTTGAATCGAACACAAGAGATATAAAGAAATGGGTAGCAAAAATCCTCCTACACTGGCATAAAATACCGCTACTTTTGGGTATAACATAATATGAGCTTCCTATTGAAATAGAGGCTGCAAAGGTGGTACGACTTAGGGTATAGTTATTGCACCCTGTTGAACTCCTGGTGCATAGGCAACTTCCTCAAACTCCTGACCTATAAGTTCATCATCCTGCAGCTCTCTCTGTCTACAACGACCTATCGCTCCTCTAGGTCTATCTCTACCCCTACCCCTACACCTAACGGGATGCTTATGGGACTCCTCGTCCTTAGCCTCATTGACCGGTGGAGCAACATGCGCTCACCACATTCCAGAAAGAACACAAATAAAACATACAATTTAGACAACAACATATATCCTAATGGTTATGCGGAATTCTAAAAGCAAAGAAGACTTGTCAAGGACATAGTCGAACCTAATAGCTGCAATAATTTCAAAGAAAAAAATCAAACTCTATCAACCGAGGTCAACCATACTAAACCTAGGCTCTGATACCAACTTTGTCACGACCCAAACTTGGGAGTCATGACTGGCGCTAGGGAATGGGAATTCACACGAATCTGGAACTCGTATCAAGCCTTAAACACAACTATCTCACTTTACATAAACACAAATATACCTCAAAATTTAAAACTTTTTAATAATATAAAGAATTCTCCATAAATAATATCGTAATAAAATATTTATATAAACAGTCAGGTACACAACCTCAGCTAATAATATTAAAATGTACTATAACCAGTACAAACTTCTATTGCAGCGTCTAACAAATACAAGGAAATGATAGTTTAAAATTTACATAAATCAACTGGTAAAGAAAGCAGCCTAAGCATACAAACAACCAAGCATCAATATAATATATTTATATTAATTTAATTTATACACGCATTTCAGGTAAATTCTCAAAAAAACTTTTCATATAAACACAAGAGATGCAAATAAATGGAGGATCGAAACAGAACTCTAAGACTGTCCAGAACCTCAACATTGAACCTCACTGGCCATCAAGCCCACCTAAATCCAATAATATTTCTCTTTTCCAAATTGACAGTGGACTGGCCCTGAAACCTAAGGTCAATCGAGCTATAGCAGTCTCGCTGTCAGCATGACTGGCCCTAAGACCCTGAAAAGTCCATTTAGCTCCCGCAGCCATACCACTCTCTATCCACAAATCTCAATAGTCGATCAATTTTTTTATCATATCTCACATCAATCAATATATCAAATCCTAGCATCTAGCGTACTGTTG
>CATIWM010558935.1:0-11551 GCA_949671775.1 Mallotus repandus
GCGTCTTATGCTTAGTAAACTTTCACATCTTGTATTAAGGCTAAAGCATGGTATATGTATAATATAAAGAAAGATGTGAATTGCTTGAAGCTGTGTGATATGTGTTACATATGTAAAATTGTGAGTTAAAAATTTGACATAGATAATTATGTTATGTGTTAGTCACATGCATACAATGTATGCTTGGCATCCTTAACAGGTGTCACAAAAAATAACTTAAATAAATTCATAAGTAGACATTAAAATTAAGGATATTTATGTCATTCACATCTTAAAAACACTTATAATAGAGTACAAAAATAACATGGTGAAGTGCAAAAATCTTCACCCTTTTTTCTTTTATGTCTAAGCCAAATTTGGTAGGAATCCAACTTTGCTCCTAACACAAATTGTTCCAATTGCTTTAATAAAGTTGTTAATGATAAATAACAACTATTACAATTTATGGCAGATTGATTTTTTTTTTTTAAAATGGCCGGTTGATTTTAGAGTTATGATAAAAATTTCTTAAAAATAATTTTGTAAATTGATAGTTACATCCAAAACTTTTTTTTTTCTACTTATGATTTATGAATAGTTGCTTATTGGGGTGAATTTTTTTTTTTTGGTTTAAGGATAGAGATTTTTGCACTCCTCTTATTAATAATTACACTCTATTTTGATTTAATTTGTAATTTAAATGACTTAATTATCTTTAGTTCAAAATAATTATGTTTTATTATTTGATTAAGGAATGAAAAATGTAGTTTCCAGAACAATCAATATTAGCATAAAAATTATTTAATTATTTATACATGATAAAAATTTAATAACTTGAATGCAAATAATTTACTTTAATTTAATATTTTGTATCTTATAATCACTAATAACTATTTATACTTTTATTAATTTGTTATGTTAGTTTATAATATGTTCAACTTATATTGCTAAAATTTTTATTAAAAACAGTTATATTTTTTTATTAATTTAGTTATGTAATATTTATTTTAATTTTTTAGTTGTATTAACATTTTAAGTGTTTATACTATGATAAAAAAAATTTGATGATAAGTTTAATTCTAATTTTTCATTAAATTTTTAATAAAGTGGTAGAACATAATATTAAAAATATTACATATATTGAAATATTATTATAATTAAAAAATAAATGAAATATTTTACATATATAATTAAATTAATAAAATAGAATTTTTTGATGAAAGGTAATGAAGTGATTATCTCCAATATAAATATTAAAGTGGAGTGCAATTTATAAATGGGAGAGAGTGATGAGGATATATGTGTCATTTACACTCTAAAAACATTAATAATGGAGTGTGGATATAAACTGTTGAAGTGTAAAAATCACCACCCAAATGCTTAGATAGGGCTTTTTAAAAAAAAAAAATTAGCTAAAATATTATTGGTAGGGAAAAAATTTATAAATCTTATTTAGCCAATTGAATTCTTTTTTTTCAAATTGACTATACCCATTTTAAAATTTTATTTTAAAAGTTATAATTTATAATTTTATTAAAATT
This sequence comes from Mallotus repandus, assembly GCA_949671775.1. Lineage (NCBI taxonomy): Eukaryota > Viridiplantae > Streptophyta > Magnoliopsida > Malpighiales > Euphorbiaceae > Mallotus > Mallotus repandus. Next base: position 1,521 of record CATIWM010558935.1, read on the forward strand.
ACTTATTTAATATATATAATTTTTAAATAATTAAATGAAATATATATATTAATTTACAATTTATACATTTTATCAATTTACAATTAATTGAAAATAAAATCTATCATAATTTATAAAAATCATTGTATAATTATAAAAATAATAATTGCCCTAGGAAAGCAAACTAACTCACAACATATATACACACACACACGAATGGGAGGGAGACAAGCAAAATTACAAAAAAGTTTTCACTCATTATTATATAAAATTGGATAATTTAGTAATTTACTAATAAAAATTAAATTATATTAATTAAAATATAATTCTAATTTTGAAAGTGTATTTCCTATTCTAATTATGTTAGCTTCCATTTTATCCCTAATAAAATTATATTAATTAAGATATAATTCTAATTTAATTGAAAATATATTTCTTATTTTAATTAGGTTAACTTCTATTTCATCTCTAACAAAAATTAAATTAATCAAAATTTTAGTAGTAATTTTGTTAAAAATATATATTTTTCAATTTTAATTAGGTCTACTTATATTTTATCTAATGTAAATCAAATTAAACAACATAATTTTATAAGTCTTATGAATTTAAATTTAATAAGTAAATAACTAAAATCAAAGTTAATAAATTTTATAAAATAATTAATTATCAAAATATTAACATTAAATTAACAAATTAATTTTTTAACTTCTATTTTATCTCTAATAAAAATTAAATTAATTAAAATATAATTCTAATTTAATTGAAAGTATATTTTCTATTTTAATTAGGTTAACTTCTATCTTATCTCTAACAAAAATCAAATTAATTAAAATTTTAATTGTAATTTTATTAAAAATATATATTTTCTATTTTAATTAGGTATTTTATCGAATATAAATCAAATTAGATGATAGAATTGTATAAGTCTTACAAAAATTTAATAAGTATTATAATTAATTATGACTATAATATTTTTTTATATAAAATTAATTTGAGTTGAAAAAATAATTATAAAAAATATTGAAGGAATATCATACAATTATTTAAATAAATGACTTTATCAAAATTCTATGAATTATAATTATATCAAATTTGTAATATTAAATTGTTATATTAATATATAACACTTTTATTTTAAAAAAAATATTTAATTAAATAATAAGAATAATGATAATAATAATATCAAAGTATATATTTAATAATTTTTTAATATCATAAATTAATTTTTTTTTTGTTTACGTGCGAAACATGTGGTTATTGACTAGTATATATATAATTCCACAGTGCCAAAAGGGGTGAATTGACTTTTAGAGCAATATGGGGAATTTTATTTTTTCAATAAAGAGCAAGCTTAAGATAGAATTTGAGTGCTAAAAGATGAAGGATAAGAGCAAGAAAAATACAAAAAATTATAGAGGTTCGGTCCTTCAAGCCTACGTCCTCTACTCAACCACAAGTTGATAATTTCAATTCATTATCAATCTACTTTAAGATGTAGATCAAACCCTTACAAGCTTAAATCAAAAGCTACCCAAATATTTTTTCAAGACTTACACTCCAACCTAAGTGTTTTCACAATGTTCATACTCAAACTTAAGTGTTAAGAACAATCCTCTTAGCTTACAAGTGTTTTTCCAAAGCTAACACTCAAGCCCAAGTGTTTTCTACGACTCACACACAAACCCAAATGTTTTCCATAGCTCACACTCAAACCCAAATGTTAAGAACAATCCTCTTAGCTTACAAGTGATTAAAACCCTAATCTAACTCACTCAATCTCACTATTGACCAATTGAATGATGGTTTTAAACACTCACCAACCCACACTCAAGAACACTCTTGAGATAGAAGATATTACAAAGAGTTAAAGATAAAAGCTTTGGGTGGTTAAAGAAATAATTAAAAATTAAATGCTCAAAGATGGCTCTTAATGTGTTTACTCAACTTCCGCCTCTTGTTCCAGCTCTGTTCTAAGTAGTATTTAAGCTCTCGTAGAGAAAAAGTGTTGTTGGAGGTGCATTTAATGCAAATAGAGTCATTGAAACCACCCAAAAAAGTAGCAAGTTTGCGACATTGTCATGATCATAACAATCGTAGGGCTCCAAGGAAAAATTTTGAATTTTCACGCTTTCATGACCATGACTCTTGTGGTGACGATCCGTCATGATCAATCATGACATTAGTGGTGACTAGCTATCGGAAGTTTTCCAAAATTACAAGTTTGATTTTTGTAATTTTGCTAGAAATTTTTTTCTGATGATTGGAATTCACTTGTGACCACCTATAATGAAGATTTCCATCGTTTTCCACCAAATCCTACTTCCGCTTTTGCCACAAAAATTCGATATTTGATTTTGCCCTTAATTACAGTCATGATGCATTGATCACTACTTGTGCCACATCTGATTATTGAAAAATTAATTTAGTTGAAAAAAAACACTTAAATACAAAAGTTAAATATAATTTTACTTAATTAGTTGTGACCATAAAAAATGACTGTTTTACCCCTCAAGGTTCAACAATATATAGTAATATCACAATTAGTAAATTATATTAAAATCATCGAAACCAACTTTCTCTCAGTACGAACAATGTTCCTTTGGTGTTTATACAGTGTCATCATCATTTAGGGGGTGACTGCTGGTTTTAACTAGCAATCATCCCCCATTTTCTTTCATTTTTTATCACCTTCTTTATTTTCTATCTTTTAGTTTAATATCTAATAATAATAGTGATAGTTATAGTTATGTTGTTGATAGACTTTTTGTGCAGATGGCCATGTGCATATGCTTTCTTCTGGTATGCTTGGATTTTGGCCTCCTAGGACTGTGAGATGGAAGATATTATTAGATCTCCCATCCATCTGAACCTTAGGCGGAGATCTCCGGTCATGGTTAATCTCTAGCGCTTTTTGCTATTTAAGACTCCAAGTTTGCAGCTAGTTATGCTCTATCGGGACATAATCATCGTGATTGATCCAAAATATAATCAGCTTAAGTAGCTCTAGTTTGATGAAGAATCCCAGCTCAAGTAGGTTGTTGTGCTCCAGGATGATGTTGCCGTCGTCGTTGTCTCTAGATGGCTTTGCCTGTGTTTTTGTCAACACATTAGGATTCTCCTATGGTTGAGAAACAAACTTGTTGGGATTGATTCATGTATAAGGTCTTTTCATAACACTTTAATTTTTTATCATCCACAGTGTAAAATCTTGCTTATTTGTAATGTTTCTTAATCTATGATATTTCTATTATTGTTAAAAAAAAAAAAAATATATATATATATAGTATGTTACTACTTTTTTTTTCTCAATTACCGGTATTCAAAATTTATTGAATTGACATTCATAATTTATTAAATTTTAATTAATTTAGTTCAATTTATATAGAATTATAAGGAAGATAAAAATTTACCAATAATTAATAACTATTTTAATGCAACTGTATGTATCAAAATTTGAATTTAAGATCTTGTTTAAACAGTAACAATCAATGGTTGTTGGTAAACGAAAAAGAAAAAGAAAAAGCCCAAATGACATTCAATTGTACACGTGTCAAGCAGTTAAGAAGAGTAGTGAACTGGACCTACCAAAAGAGCTTAGGAGGTTTTGACACTACCGTATCGTCGCCCTCACCAATCACACCATGGCACTACTCTGGTCTCTGCTTTGCTTTGTACAGTATATATCTCTGTCACTGCCAGACCCCGTCACCATACACCACCTTGCACACAAGCTCTCCAGTGTCCTCCGTCTTTACGGTTATTTTATATATACATATAACAACAAAATCCATCTGCTTCGGGGAATATGCGATGAAGAAGAAATGGCTAACAGAATGTGACCGGCTTCCAAGGTTTATACAGTTTTTGTTTTGGCACTAAAATGAAGCTCTGCACTTGAAGTTTTTTTTTTTTTTTTTTTTTTTTCACACAGTTTGTTCACAATTTGCAGTATCATTCTTCACGTCGTCTGTTATTATATATTTAAAAAAGAAATACCCTTTTAATATATAAGCCTTTTGCTTGCTCGTTTCTGTTCCGTTATAAGGCTTGATGGTGATTTTGATGTTAAAGTTGAAAACTTGATGTGAGTTGTTATTTTTTGTTTGCTTGATGAAAGTGGGTTCTGATTGTGGAAAAATGGTTGCCAGTGGCGTGTATGGTTCATTGAAAAAAAGGGAACTAGAGGTTCAAAACAATGGAGCTGCATATTTAGCAAAAAGGGTAGGACTACGAGAACAAACTGAACGAAAAAGGGAATGGAATTGTCATTTTGAAAAAGTTGTGACCAATCCAGTGAGATATAAATATGAGTTTGGAGAGATATGGTATGGGGGAAGATTAAATCTTACCCTTGGTGGCCAGGACAGGTATTCAATGAGGCATTTGCTGTGTCTGATGTGTATAAAACTAAGATAGATGGTCATGTTTTGGTTGCATTTTTTGGGGAGGGTACCTACGGATGGCTTGATCAATTGGACATTGTCCCATTTGATTCTAATTATTTTGAGAAAGCAAAGCAAACAAATGCAAGGGATTTTGTGAACGCTGTTAAGGAGGCAGAGTTGGAACTTTGTAGGAGGGCTGCACTTGGTTTGTTGTGTCAATGTAGGAATCCTATTAGCTTTAGGCATACCAGCGTTAAAGGGTTCTTTAGAGTTGCTGTTTGTGGGTATGTGCCTGGTGGATCGTATTCAGTTAGGCAAATTAAGAGTGCCAGAGATGGATTTCAGCCAGTTGAGATGCTCAATTTTGTAAAGCAGCTGGGATTGATGCCCCGTAAAGAATTTCGAAGAAGTGTTCATTGGATTAAGAATGTGGCTACAGTTCTTGCTTATCGGAGAGTGCTTTTTAAGGAGTATGATGATGCATATGTTGAGGCATTTGGAGGGAAAGCGCCATCCCTTGTCAATCCAATGCTTGCTCTGTCTCAGCATCATGAAGTACCAATTCGAGATGAGATACCAATTGGAGATTTTGAGGTGCACCCTGCTTCCCCTGTCAATTCGAGGATGGTTTTGACTTGGCAGGATAAAGTATCACCTCGAGGTATATTTCCATTAAACTTGAGTTTTTTCACAAATGCTAAATGTGTTGTTCTCTTTGTATCATATCCATAAACCAAACAGATACCATACTTTGGGGGTTATGGAAGACTCATGAATTGTATTTTTTTTTATTGTAGCGAAAGGTGTTGTACATTTGCACCCTTCTCTTGGTTGTGTAAAGTTCATTCTCTTACTATCCTTTGCAGGTGCAGCTTCCTTTAGTGTTCCAGTTGAGATTGATACTTCTCTAGGCATGAGGAAGATCTCTACAGGGTCTGTGATGGTGAAGGACCAACGTGAGGGTGGCCCAGCTCTGTACGAAGAAAAAGATGGGTTTAATATGTTGAGTGTCAATCATGGTTGTCAAGAGCAGCAAAGCCTTCTGGATTCATCTCATAGGAAAGCATCCCTTGTAGCTAAAAGTGTTGTCTTGGAAAAAAGAGATGAATTTGTTCCTAACAAACGATAGTCTCAGTGCCACCAAGAGAGAACTGATATTTCTGGTTGTGGGAGGGATGCTCTGAGTTTACGTCTAGCCGGAAAAGAACCTACGACTGTGGATAAAAGATCCATGCTTAAAAGAAGTGGCCTAGTTGATGTTACAGTTGACTGGGAACCGAATTGTGCACATGACCTGCCTTCCTCTTTGAAACCTCCAAAAAAGCGGTTCAAACCTGATAATTTCTCCAAGACTGGATGGGAAAGTTGTTCATCTGTTGCAGAAAAGATGCCGATAGAAGGACTCAAGAATCTGAATGGGCTGAGGGCCTTGCACGCAGAAAAGAAGGTCAAAGGTGAGAGGCCTTTGACGTCCCAGGGGACAAATGGAAAAGACACAGCGTTGATGGTTAAAGCAAAGCCAATTAAAAAACCGCTTAAGAAGATTGAAACTTCAAGAAGAGTGGCAAAACCTACAATGCTAGCGATGCAATTTCCTCGACAGTCAAAGTTGCCATCAGTTTCAGAGCTGAAAGCAAAATTTGCACCTTTTGGACCCTTTGAGAATTCCCCGCGTGTGTTCTGGAAATCTTCAACTTGCCAAGTTCTGTTCAAATACGAGCACAATGCTCAGGTAGCACGAAAACATGCAATGCTAAACAATTCCCTTTTTGGCGCTGAAAACATACTCTATCATGTGCAAGTCCTGGAAGTGCCAACTCCAGATTTACCTAAACCAGGGAAGCAGTCTCTGGAAGCACCTTGCTGTAAGGTTCCAGGATTGACTTCCATGAACTCTAGTTACTCTACTGATTTAAGGTCCAAAGCACTGGCTGCGAAGAAGCCACAGGCAGATGGAGAAGAGTTTTCCAAGGCTAATCCTGGGAGCAATCTACATGTAAATTTCATATTGAGCAGGGATGGAAGTAGCATGGAAGAGCAGTTGGCAGTTAACAATATCATCCAAAGGCCAAAAGGCGATCATCCAGATGGTACCTCATCATGTTCTGATGCAATTCGTGATGATACTGCAATCAACTTCAAGAAGGGTGTAGTTCCTTTACCTCCTTGGCTTCCACACTCTTACTGGATTTCAAATGCACTTGAGAACAACGAGGTTTGCAAATTTGTTGAAGCTTGCAATGAGAGATATCTTGAAGATGAGAAAACGAACAATCAAATGCAGCCCGCTGACCGGAAAGTTGATGTCTCTAGTGCAATGTTAAAACTTCTCGTAAGGTGCAGCGACATTATGGCTGACTTGGAGAGTTTCTTAGGGCATGTGCCATACAATCTTTGATGCACACAGCTATATAGTACACAATACTGATGATAGGATGTTAGATATTCAGAAACTTAGCAAAGATCTGACCCATTTTTATCCTGAATTTTACATGTTTGAAAGAGATATATATTGTGCAGTTGACAGAATATTGGTTCTACTATGACATCATACCATAGAATTACAGGCAGTACACATTTTTCAACTATTTTTCTTTTAGTTTAATTGTGGGTATTGCTCATTTCTATTGCCTATATACATGACAACTGAAATAGATTGTAAATGCTGAAGGATTTCCATATGACCAACAGGTCTGATTGTGATCTGAGTTTGCTTATGTGAAATTTTGAACACACCTATATGTGTGTGAATTGAAGATGATGAATGTTCATCACAAAATGAGTTTCTTGAATACTGAGGAGGCACCGAGAAAGAAATGCATGTGATGCCATGTGGTGCCTGAGGTCAACATCTCCATTATCATTGAACTTTGTGTTCATTGTTTTTGTTCAATCTTGGGTTATGTATAAAATGAGGAGCACTTCCTCAATTTATTTTTACCTTTTTTTTTCTTGTCTTGACTTCTTCCTTTATCTCTATAATGGTCAAGTTAATCCAACAATCCGCCTCATTAAAAGGAGAGAAATCGAGTTAACAATTGATGGCATTAAGCTGGTAGCGGCTTATACACTTTATTGTTATTTTTTTAAAATAATTAAATTTAATTATTATAATAAAAAAATAATATATATTGTCAAAATTTTAAAAAATTTAACTATTAAAAATGATTTTATCTTTTAAAAATTATGTTAATTATTTGTGAAACATTTTACTGTTATTTTATTTTAAAATAAAATAATTTACTTTATTTATTAAAATTTTGTTTTAGTTTATAGATACAATCAAATCAAATTCTATTAATAGAAAATATTAATTATTTAAAGATTTTTATTCTTATAATTATAATTATTAATTAAATTAGCTAAAATTTAATAGAATTTAAATATTAGTAGTTTTGATTAAACAAAGATAAAAAGAACTCCAATAAAAATAATTTAATGATACTACTTAATTTTTGGTTAGGTTTACTAGGAAAAAAATTATTTTTTATTATATAATTTATAAATATTTAGTGGTTTAATTTAATAAAGAAAAAATCAACCAAACCATGGTTAATCTTACATTAGGCTTATTGATTTAATTTTAACCATGATTACTGCCTCCTACCAAATGTCACAGCTCACAGCCGTTGACGCCACTCGCCCGTTTTAGTTCAATTTGCTCTCTTAAGGTATAATAATCAAGCCTTCAACTCCCAACTTGACCAAGTTTGCGAGTCCCTTTTATCAACCCAACCTCTCCCCTTCAATCCCTTCCCAGCCCCAACATGGAGCAAAGAACTCTAGAGATCCAACTCATCTCTGCCAAGGACCTAAAAGATGTCAATCTCTTCTCCAAGATGGATGTCTATGCCGTCCTTTCAATCTCAGGCGACTCCCAGCAACCCAAGCAAAAGACCAAGACCCCAGTAGACCGTGACGGCGGTACCAATCCCACATGGAACTTCCCTGCCAAATTCACTATCTTAGATACTCCTGCCAAGCAGAACCGCTTGAATCTTGTGATCAAGCTGCGCTGTGACCGTACCTTAGGTGACATGGATATTGGTGAAGTCAACGTTCCAATCAAGGAGCTATTGGATTCAAATGGGGATGGCAAATCTATGCAGTTCGTTAATTATCAGGTCAGAAAGCCATCAGGAAAAGCTAAAGGTGAGTTAAGTTTTTCTTACAAGTTCAGTGATCTGTTTGTCTCTCCAGGACCTGAAAAAGTAAGTGACAAGGTGCACCAGCCAGTCACTGCATACCCTGCCCCTGTTGGTTCTAGTGTAGCAGCACCTTACGGTGGACCTAGTGGTCCATATCCACCACCACAACCACAACCGGCAGGTTATGCTTATCCACCTCCACCTCCACCTCCACCATATGCCGGTTACCCTCCGCCGCCACCTCCTCCAGGTTATGGCTATCCACCACCACCACCACCAGCAGGTTATGGGTACCCTCCGGTTCAGCCAGGATATGGGTACCCGCCACCAGTGCAACAGCCGCCAAAGAAGAGCAAGTTTGGATTGGGATTGGGAGCTGGGTTGCTGGGAGGAGCACTTGGTGGGCTTTTGATTGGAGACATGGTGTCTGATGCTGGGGCTTATGATGCTGGGTATGATGCAGGTTTTGATGATGCTGGTGGATTTTGAATTTGATTTCTCTGTATGTTTTTAACTGTACTTATCTTTATGGGAAGCTAATGAGTGTTGTATAATAAGGTTTAGTTTTGACTTTTCAGAATCTCTTCTGAATCTTTTTTTCCCTTCTTTGGATGAATCTACATCTGATCTCATGCTTAATTGATCAAAGACTTTGCAATTTTTATATGTTTTATTTTATGCTTTTGTGTTTTTCTTTTTGTGTTTGTCCATGGCATCAGATTATATATTCCAAAGTGATCACTTTTGAATAGTGGATAATTCGATGGGTATATGCTCAGCTGTTTAAATTAATTAGAATATGCTTCTACAACAAAGTAATTACTTTGTTAAGAAAAAGTTTCAATCTTTTTATCACCCTACATGGTCTCCACCCCTCTTCTCCATCTTGACAAGTAACTCCATTAATTCTGATTTTTGGGTCACAAGCAACATTTAACGCTCGGATGAGATATTTATGGTTTCAGCTTTCTGTAAAGTTTGTTTTCTTTTCCAAAGTGACAAAATGATAGGTGCAACAAATTTTGCTAATCCAGAATTGACATAGAAATACGTATGTATCTATCTATCGAGTAGTATTTTTCTTTTGGCCAAAAAAAAATCAAGTAGTATTTATTAAAAAAAAATTATCAAGTAATATTTTAATTGTTTAAATAGTTTAATAATGTAATTTTTTAAAAAAATATTTAAAATAATTTATATTTAAAGTACCCAAAATTCTAACTAAATTTCAACATATTACCTAACTTTTAATTAATTACTTATAACTCTCCAAAATTTAAATTAATAATACTTAAATCCATTTTCCCACAAAAATGGAAGAGGGTGTGTTCAAACATCTGTCACTAAGTTTAGTTGTTCTTCTTCTTTTAAATCTGTGAAATTGGAATTTCCATTATCAATGCCAATGGCCCATCTCATCCATCCCCACGATTATCAGCTGCTTGGTGTGGGTGGGAGGTTTATCTCATCTCCATTTGAAAACTAAAACCAATATTTATATGTAATAAATAATATTTCA
>CATIWM010558936.1:0-20883 GCA_949671775.1 Mallotus repandus
TAAATAAGTAAATAGTAACTATTAACTATAAGATCACCAACTATAAGATTACTACAAGTTTACTAAATATAAGATTAATGATTTTAATTTTAACTATGTGTATAGTTTTAGTATATAATATCACTATTAAGTATAAATTAACTTATGAATTTATTAACTATAAGATTACTAAAAACTAATTATCAATTAACTATTAAAATTACTAACTATTTGATTAGTAAAAAGTTACTAACTATAAAATTAGATTAATGATTATTGGGTATTGGTATTAAATTAAGTAAATACTTACTCTAGATAATTCTAATCATATAATACTAATTTAGTGTTATGTAAATTATCATATAATACTAATTTAGTGTTAAATAAATATAATTTAAATTATAAAGTATTATAAAAATAATTTTTAGTTCTAATTTATAAATTAATTCAAAAATAAATTTATTTATTATTAAGCAAATATAATTTAGATTATTAAATATGGTAAAAAACTACGTAGTATTAACATAAAATGATGTAGTTTTGATAAAACACAAAAACTACGTCGTTTTTACTTTTAATATCAAAAACCAACAAACCTTGAAAGGCTAAAACTAAAAAAAAAAAACCTAATACACTCATTCATCAACCCTAAAATGTTTCATTTCTACTAAAAGCCACAACAGTCGCTGCCCTTGCCTTCCATCGATTCTCCCCGCCTCATGACCTTCATAAAAAACCTAATACACTTTCTTATTCTTCTCATTTGCCATTTTGATCCCTGCCTCACGGCCTCAGCCGTTCTCATCTGTTCTAAACCCGCGACAACACCAACCGTATTGCATCTCAGTCTGTTCTCATCGTATCTCAATCTGTTCTCACGGCCTCAGTTTGTTCTTATCTGCCATTTTAAGGTATTATTCTCTCCCTCCTCCGATTTGCATCTCCTCCTCGGCACGTGTCTTCCACTGCAGCTCGATTCGAGAATACCTAACACCTTCATAAATTGATTAGCAAAATATGAAGGAAATGGGTCTCATCTGATCTCACCATATTTTCACTGAGTGTTTGCATTTTTTCATCAATCGTTGCAGTATATTCATCTGCTATGCCTCTTTCTCATCACTGTTAGTTTTCGCATCTTCATTTCTCCTTATTTTTACATTTTCTTTCTATTGAAGCAGATTTTGATGATTTTAAGTCTTTAAGCCCTGGAAAAGCAGGAGCCCTCAATTACACTAAGGTTGGTGATTTTCGCCTCTATTTTTATTTATTATTATTCACTGATTTTTTAGCATAAAAGTGATATGTAAAGTTTTTTTTTAACAAGACGACTTTGCATATATTTAATTGTGATTTGTTTTGCTCAAAACCTTTTACTGGATGGCCTTATTATTTAAAATCTTTAACTAATTAACGTTCTACGCCTTCTTGCCTTCTTCGAGTTCAGGGGTTAACTACTACTTCTAGGATTTATGCTTAGAGTTTATTCCAGGTCTTTATCTAAGCTTGGGTGCCTTCTCTAGCTCCAAATATTAAGTGGACATAATATGCATGATAATTGTCAAGCTTTTTAATGTCTGTTCTACCTTATATTCGATTTCTGGACATGATATGATCTCCTAAAATTTTTTGTCTAGCCAGGCTGCTTTTGTTTAATTTTGCTCCTGTGGCATAGTCAATTCTTGATCCCATTTCGCACACATGTGTGTTATTCATTCTTAATAGAAAAAGTGTGATAGAACTATTAGAAATATGATCTTTATGGAGTCTAACCTAACATTGTTCATAGTTTAGTGTGATAGTTTGATTATTATTAGCCTTGGTTGTGAAGATTGTTGACATGCTAGAATTGATTTATACATCTGATTTTGTGTTGATGTTGTTCTAGGCTCCTAATTGTAACTATTGTGATTGAACTAAAATTGAAAATGTTGCTGTATGGTTGTGAAATTAGTGATTAGGGGACTTCATTTCTTCTCTATAATTATGTGTTTAAAAATTTCAACTTATTTGCGTAAGTATTTTTCAGCCAATTTGCAGTTCAAACAATAAAAGAAAACATTACCTTTACTTTTAACTTCAATAAGAAATGACCCTTCCAATTTCTCTTGCAATTGTTTAGATGCTTGTACAGTCCTAGAGGCTGGGTGAGATAATAGTTTGGCCAATGTGTCTTTCTGGGCTATTTTTTTTAAATACCAGAACTATTTTTTTGCAGGGGTTTACCAAGTAAACATAGATGCATAACAAAAGAAGGTCACAGTACCAGAAAATGTTGATTTTGCAACTTTGATTGAGAAACTAGTCGGAGCTAGTAAACATGTTGAGGCTTGGTCCCAAAAGTCTAACCAGAACCAAAAAAAAAAAGAGCAACTGTATCAAAGATGACAAGAACATAAAGGTCAAAAGCAAAGCATCATCAAAGGCTTAGAAGCTCTCAAGAACTAGTCGAAGTTCCCTGCATTCAGCTCCCTAGTTGTTTTATTATTTTATTTTATTTTATTTTGTTTCTTTGTTGTTATATTTTCAATTTCTAGTTATTGTATTAAATTATTAATTATTTTTCTTTTAGATGTCATATTTGATGATAAAATTCATTATTTTTTAAAAAATTTTGAGCTCTCAAACGAGCTCATAAACGAGCTCACAAACTAGCCCAAAGATGAGCCCATTAACGAGCTCTTAATGAGCTCATAAACGAGCTTTCTAATGAGCAAACAAATGAGCATAATCCGAGTGTTGTTCGTTAACAAGCTCGAGCTCGACTCGAGCTCTGAATCTCCAAATATACCGAGCTCGAGCCTGAGCTAGAACACCCTTCCATTAGGCCGAGCCGAGCCTGAACATTAACAATAAAGAAAACACATGAGCCAAAAATAATAGAAATTGTGTATTGATTTATGTTTTGATGCCCTACACTTCTCAAAAACTTGATAAATATACACTGTTGTTATTGACTCCTAATCAACTTCTAGCTATTCCTATTCTAATTCTAACACTAGAACAAAGCTATGGGCTTACAGCTCAAAGCTAGCCCTAAGAATCAAAAGCTCATTATTCAAACCAACATACTTTATGGGCCAGTATAAATAATGCCCCCTAGAATCTGACCGAAGAGTCTAATTCGAAAAGAAGATTATGCCATAAAATTGGCCCATAAGCACTTCTGAATATGAGGCCATGTTATTTGCAATCATTCAAAAATACTATACCGCTCCTAGTCAAAGGTAAAATTATCTTTTTGGTAGAATTTGAAAAGTAAACGCCATGACCTCTTTCACTATAAAAGCAAATCTTAACCTTGATATTTTTATGTTTTAAAAGTTAAGACCTTATGAAGCTCTCTGTTGGGTTTCATTGATTCATACACATAGCGAAAAAAAAAATTTAATCAAGAAACCCTCACATGATCCATGTAATTTGAATAAATTGATTAAGAGAGAAAATCTAAAACTCATCAAGACTAACTTATGGTAAGACGGTTGGAAGGAAGAGAGGGGGTTCACTCCAGTGACACCCTACCTCAAGCTTTTCGTATAGGTCTTGTCAGATCAAGACACCGCCAATAAAGCCACGCCCTCTACCGATATCCCCATGAACAAGGTATCCAAAGCAATGTTGGTGTTCTAGAACCTTTTCAAGACAACTCTTTCCTTTTGTTTTCTCTCTATGTATTTTTCTTTTCTCAAAAGAAGTGGAGGAAAAAGGAGAATAATAGCCTTAGAAAATCCTAGAGAGAGAGATGTATGTATAGACATCCGATCTAGGGTTTCTTTAACCACTTACTTACCAAAAGAGTTTTGATAAAATTAAACTTCATTTAATTTTGATTCTAATTTTAAAATTAAAATTATTTCCTATTTATTTAAAATAACACTTACTTTAAATAAATAAGGAAAATAAATAAATATAAGTATAAATATATACACACATATAGATATTTATTCATTTATTTTTTTTCTTTCAGAGAGATTATTACGGGGTTAATTAACCTAATGGTTTAGGTGTGTTCTAAGTGTGTGACCCTGTAGGTTCACACAACGTTGACAATGAGCCTAAAATTCCCATTTTAGCCCATAAGTCATAAGTGGCCTCTAGCAAGACATTATGACTATCCAAGTTGTGTGAAGGCCGATAATCCGACACATCCTAATCCACAACGTGTATTATAGTCCTTTTGTCATGCGATATCTTGAATGAACATAAGGCATGGTTCATGTCATCCTTATATTGCTCAATCATATTAATTCTCGATCCTAAGTAGACTGATACTGATAACTCTTTATTTGATATTGATAACCCTTTATCAATACATTCTAGCATGGCCATACATTTTCTCTTCAGTCTAACTCATCAAGGGGCCCACAAATATCTTCTCAAATAACTAAGGGAAAAATTTCATCTTAATCACTCACATTCCTCATATAACTCATTCCATATCCAATTACAAGCTATTTTACCATCCGGTTAAAGATGATGTAGGTATGTGTCAAAATACAAAACTTAAATAATACTACTGTGATGAGAATTGGTTATGACAATTATCCATGTAGTATTCTCATAATGGGTCGATCTAGTACATCATTTCTCTAAATATGTACCTATGAGTTTGACTCAATATCTCATATACATGATCAGTAAAACATAATCATCAATCAACCTCATATTAGTCTTTATTCATTGTTGTTCCCATAACAATGATTGACCAAGGATATTTAGATTAGAATTCAAGTATCACCTAAGAGTTTTACTCTCAAGTCACTGTCATACATCGAATTTTGACTATCCCTAAAAAAGTCCAATGATGAAAACATCTCTCCAAATATGACAAGTGTCTGTTCATTCCCACCACCTCTGAAGCATGCCGAGAATCTAAAAAGACAAACCGAGCAAAATCAACCTCCGAATCATTAAGTTGGACCCTGAATTTATGAATTATGAATAATTGGAGTGCTAAGTCGCTCGTTTTAAGTAAACATTGCTTAAAATGAGCAACTCATCAGACTGGTGTTCAACTAATGAGACTAGAGTTCAACTTAGTGAAAATTGGAAGTCAATTTGCATAAAACAGACATAAAAAATGTGTCCATAGACCCTTAAAACTTCTGGAAGTTACCTCAGAATAGTGCACGTAACCCCGAGAAGTAGCGCATGAGCGAATTTGCAGCACGTGATCACGCACAAACACATCTTGCTCACGCGTGAAAATGGAAGCCAATTTTGACAAAATGAACCTCAAAAAACACCCCTAAAACAGCGAGATTAGAGCTCGGGAAGGCTACGTGACGCATGTAAGAGCGTGTGATCACACGCCCAGGACGCATGACCACGCACCCCAGGGAGGTGATCACGCTTCCCAAGGCATGATCACGTGTTCCAAGGGCATGATCACGTGTCCTAAGTGCATGATCACGAGTATTTTCACCAATTTTCACATATTTTTTTGCACATTTCCCTATAAATAGAGGTCTATATCCCCCATTTTTGTAAGGCTAGAGCCAAGGAAGACAAGGCAAGAGCCTATGAGCAAAAGGCTAGAGCTGAGGAGGAAAATGTAAGAGCCTAGGAAGAACGACTAGAGCCAAGGCAAGAGCCACAAAAAAAAAAGAGGCAAAAGCCAAAAAGCACACACATGCTGAAACACTGACGAATTGAAGGCTTAGGAGCCCCAATCCACACACTTTTAGCCCACTTTCTACATTTTTCATAGGATTTTTAGACCCCTTTTAAACCAAACCCACCCTCATCTCTGTCAAAGCACGCTTCAAAGGTATATGAATTTGCATTACACACGTCATTTTCAACCTCTCGATGAGGAAAGCTTGAAAATCTCTCGAAGCTAAAGCTTTAAAAACACAAAACAAGCTCAGTCAAATATAAGGACCAAGTAATCATTTTTGAATGTTTATTTACTGTCTTGTATTTTGCTTTATCGCCGCCAGCAGTTGAAAAATTATTGTGATCTATGTGATGAGACTGGCAGTCTGCATGCTGATTGAATAATTTCTATTTTGTTTTGCTCATAATAAATCATCATTCTGCATCAATATGCAGTCAATAAATACAAAAGCACCTTATCTAAGTTAGAGCTTTGATATCGCAATCCAATGATGCAATCATCATTATTTACTATTCATCTTATCACTTAGAAATGTTTTGTAATAGTTCATGCTACAACATAAACTACGTGCATCTGTTTAATCATTCATGATGTGTCAATCATCTTTATTGTGCCTAGATGCTATCTAAATGGATGAATAGATGGATTGCACAGAGTTGTGTTAACCTTTGTTTTGCAAGTGTATTCTAGATTAGGACTAGATTTACATTTCCGCACTTTTTCTCTTTCATATGTATTTACTAGGAAAGCCTTGTAAATAATTATGTTGAATTTCTCATACTTTTCGTTATTATCTATGTGCTTGTGTGAATGCATATATATCAACTGTCATTACCGAAACTAGGGTGCTGCGGTAGCCACATATTGAGTATTAAAATTAGAAATAGTCAAAAAGTAGATGAGATCTCCCAGGCTCAGAATCTCTGCTAGGGACGATACTCGTTGAGTGACCCGATGCTGTCTTTTTCATCTTTTCCTAGTTTTCTAAAAACCAGGTGGCGACTCCAAACACAAAAGCATCTTGCGTCCCCCTAAGACCAAACATTTTTCCCTGTCCCGTAAATGGAACGGATGTCCCATTCGGCAAAGTTGCCATGTCCCACTCAGAATCTCCTCGATCGCTCACAGTGGCAACTCCATTGGGGACTCTGGTTAGAGAGATCAATTCAAAAATGACTATTTCTCATTACTTAATACTCAATCATGTGGAGCTCTCCATCATTGCATTTTCACTACACAATCATACGTGCACCCTTGGTCCCTATCAGCCGACAATGACGGAAAGTGATCCACTATGATTCCACACGAGTCATAGGGTGACCAATTTGGATTTGTCACCTTTATCCTTTACTCGTGGTTTAGCCGGACTCATCTGACCAGAGTCTATGACCCAAGTCCTTAAGGGGGACGACCAGTTATCAAAAGAATGCTAGACTCACTGACTGAAGTTCGTAACCCTAGTCATGGGGGGGGGGGGGGGGGGGGCATTCTCGCTAAAGGAGCCCTTAGCTTTATACCCTCAACTCAGCCCATGTAAATAAACCAATAGAAATCTCCACTAAGATCCCACCAAGCTTTGCATGCTAACCCTGATGCTGACCGTTTGACTTGACATTCATAAATGCCATGACACTTCTAGTTTCCATCACCGATTGGCGTCATTATGTCCATTCTCATAGACTGCTCACACTTAGACTGTGTGATCCTTTTTTACCTTGCATAAGCCCAATGTGCAAGGAATGATAAGAATAATTCACCTCAGTATGGATAGCCTATGAGAACTGGCGAATAGTGACATCTTTCGATGATGGAACCTATGTGTGTCGTCCATTTGTCCTTATCAAATCAAATAAATAGGTCAGGAATGCGACTAGATTGCTGACATTTATGTTGAAAGAATCAAATCGTAAGCTCTGGAACAATACTTTCATGCCTTTTGGTAAATGTATCGAATATTGATGTGGGGACACGAAGCTGGACCCCTCTTGTTGACTATAGCCTCTATACATGCGGGCGTGTAAGGACTATAGACGCCATTTGTGACCCAATGACTAGTCCTCACATTGATATTATACGCTTACCTCGAGTGCATTTGAGAATCGTTCCTTAGTTTACCTCTTGATTCTCATAAAAAAAAAATCAAAACAGCCTAGTCTAAGAGTGGAACCATAGTCCCCTACTGACTATCGGGTTAAAACCCACCTAGGAAAGAGATTCAATAACCTCGTGGAGCAATAAGGTTAGAAGCGAGAGCTTTCTTGTGATTGGTTTGTTCCTTGTGTAGGAAAAGCTAACGATCTCTTAGATAATCATGCATACATGGCATACATATAGACAACATATACTAACCACGTCTTTTTGCAGCCATTTGCATCCATCATAATTAGACTATGCATGAGCATGTCATGCATACATGCTAATCGTATTCTTTTGTAGGTGTATCACATGCATGCATCATTCATCATTTGTTTATTCTATCTCACTAATGTGCAGTAAACAAAATCTCAATATGGGTGATTCAGAAGACACTTCATGTCAACAATTCGAGGATAAACCGAAAGAGGGGATTCAGAAATTGCTTACTGATGGCACTATAGCAGAAATCCTCCAAGCCAAAATCAAAGCCACCAATGTTCAAACCAAAAACTCCCAAGATGGAAATTGTGCTGCTACTCCCATAAACTAGGCATTTGCATCTTTCCACCTGCGAGTAGACAGAGGAAAGGGTGTCCTTCATACTCCTATATAGATTGAAGATGATGATGAGTATTATCGTGCCTTTAAAACATCACAACAACAAGATGCTAAGATTGTTGACTTGACCGAACCTGAATCAGTAGGAAAGGTCAAACTACTAGCCAATAGGATGGCTCATTTGGAATTTTTCTTTAAGGATAAGGGGCCTCGTGAGTCCAAAAACTTCACTGATTTAGCTCTATTCAAAGATGAACCACTTTTTGATGATTTTAAATTGCCAAACTTTGCCAAGTTTGATAGAACTAGGGATCCAAGGGTCCATTTAAGGCAATATGCCATCTTCATGGCTGCTACGAAGCTTACAGAATCATAGATTATCTGATTCTTTTTCACATCACTAGAAGAGGGACCAAGAGCATGGTTCTTTAACCTTAAGGAAGAAATCAAGAGTGACTGGTTGCTATTAACTCAAAAATTCATCAAGCAGTATGAATACAATACTCAATTGGATATAACTCGCAGAGATCTGGAAACTACAAAACAGAAGCCTGGTGAATCTTTCTCTGATTATGTTGCAAGATGGTGAGCTAAAGCTGTTAAAATAAGAAACCATCCTCTGGAGGATGAACATATAGAGTTGATAATCAAGGGATCACTTCCTCATTTTAGGAAATAGATGATCTTTGCCCATTACCCTGACTTTCGAGCACTTCATCAAGCTGGAATCAGAATAGAAGATGAAGAAACCTAACAACCTAGAAATGCTTTCCACCAAAACACTCAAACCAACACCCAAAACCAAAACACCTTCACCAGAACTACCGAGATAAACCAAATTCAACCAGACACTTTCAGTCCACCATCTGTCAATGTCATTAACAAACTACCTAGAAGATTTTCCAATTTCAACCTCCCATTGTCCAAGGTCTTCCAAAGACTTAAGCAAAAGAACCTCTTACAACCAAGAGAACCAAAACCACTGCTAAATCCTTTACCCCTCATATTGACCAGAACCTATTCTGGCACTTCCACCAAATGCCCGGCCATGCCATTGACACTTGTAGAACTCTAAAAAATACAATCTAAGACCTCGTTGACTTAAGAAAGATTGATGATCCTGAAAGGCGACCCAATGTCAAAACCAACCCCCTTCCAAATTACCGAACCATACCTCCACCAATAACGAACACAATCTCATCCGGCCTGCTTGAAACCTTTACTGAATAATCAATCCAAGCCATCCAGGAAACTCCTAAAGAATAAGAAGCTAGAGCAGAGAAAGAATTCTTAATGATCTCAGAAGATGAACTTCTAAATCTAATTCTTGACTGTTATGACTTTAGTGAAGATGAATTGGACCCTTCCATATTAGAATATATTTCAATGCCCCGAGCATTCACTCCTCACTTGATGATGCGAAGGAGAGCTAGAGATATAGCCTTTCCCATGAATGGTGAAGTAATTGACTGCCCTTATCCATATGAAGCAGACGAAAGCCTCAAAACTGAGCAAGATAAACCCGAAGTATGGGATTTATTGGGCCAGCCATATGGAAAATTTTACTACAAAGTCAAGTACAGTGCCCCTTCAACAGCTCATGTCCTTCTAGAGGATATAGTGCCCTCAAGATGGGGAGAAGAGTTTGATGAGGAAGATAGAAGGATCGCAACCGTCTAGTCTCCAAACCTACAAGTCATGGGAATTGACATATGGTATGACTCTGTTGAAGAAGTTAAAAAGGGCATAAATACCCAGGAACATGATGACTCTGAGATCATTATCTGGAACAAGGGCAATAATGCAAAAGCAACCAGTCAAGAGACACTACATAGTAAGAAGCAGGGAGCTAAAAAGCCTATACCCTCAGTTAATCACGTAACTCACAGCGGAAGAGTTTACTAACCTCCTGAAAAGGAAAAGGATGTCTCCAAGGGGAAATAAATGTCAAGTGATATGGCTCTGACTAAGGAAGAAGATGACCAGGTTCTTAAGAAGCTTAAGAAGACTTAGGCACAAGCCAATATTTTGGATTTGCTCATGGCCTCAAAAAAATACAGAGATGCTCTAGTTAGGGCTCTTGATGATGCAAAGATCACCACCAATGCTTTGCCTTGCGAAATGATAGCTTCTCTAATGAAAGCCCCTGCTAATGCAATTACCTTCTCAGATGAAGATCTACCCCCTAAAAGAAGGGTCCATAATCATCCTCTGGTTATAAAAGCAATAGTAACATCTAAGAAGACCTCATGTGTTATAGTGGATCATGAATATGCCCTCAATGTTTTCCCCCTATGGCTGCTACACAAATTCAGAATGAATGTTGAAGACTTAGAGGAATCTAACGTGATTATTCGAGCCTATGATGACTCTAGGAAGCCAGTCGTAGGGACTTTTAAGGTGGTAGTCACTACAGGAGATATTGAATCAGTAGTAGAGTTTACTATCCTAGACATTCCTCCAACCTTTGCCCTACTATTGGGAAGGCCCTAGTTCCACCCACTATGAGGCATACCTTCTACTGTACACCAGAAGATCAAATTCCTACTCAAAGACAAAGTTGTCACCATTCCGATTGAAACCAATAACATCATCCCTTGCTTGAACATAGTGCCGCAAGCTTCCAGATCTCTGTAATCCATGAGGATTGCGTTGACCCAAAGGTTGCTGTAATGATGAAAATGATGCAATACATGCTTGAAACTAGATTGGGTGGAAGGTACACTGGGATCACATAATTCCCTGATTTCCAAGGACAAACTAGTAGATATGGCTTAAGGTATGATCTTGAGAAGGACACCGGAACTAAAAAGTCCACCTCTTTTATTAAAGGAAGTTCAACTAAGGTCTACCAGGGACAGACAGAGATGTGGGAGAAAGAAGAGGTTGAGAAACCTGGCTTTAAGATCTTTAAAGATGTTATTGACTCTGCTAAAGGAAAATGATCGCCAGAAGATATCACTAAGACTGATGTTGATGAACTGATGAAGAATCTGAGACTAGAGTCTGAGACCCTCAACTGTGAGGAAATTTCTGCCATCCTCGAACCTTGAATCAAGCATTGATGACATTCTGTTTGAAGATACTGGAGATTATCTCTATTGTTTTCCTTTATTTGAAACCGATGATGTAATGAACTCTAAAGTTAATGCAATGAAATTAGAATTTGCTTACTTATTCGATGTCTTTTCTGATGGTAGTGTGCATTGCATTGATCAAAACACTTGCATATTTGGCATTCATTCCATATGCACTGAACCATTTAACATTGGCACAGAAAATGAACCACACATTTTGCATATTTCAAAAGATGCTACCCCTGAAGAGAGGAGTGAAATTGAAAAAATATTAATAAAATATTCAAAAGTATTTGCTTGGATATACGAAGACATGCCCGGCATCAACAGAGACATCGCTCAACACTACATCCCCACCAAAGAAGGATGTAAACCAGTAAAGCAGAAGATGAGAAGACTCAGACCAAAATGGGGCCAATTGGTAAAAGAAGACATAAAAAATAGATCGAGGCTAAATTCCTAGAGGTGGTAGACAATCCAGAATGGTTAGCAAACATCGTGTTAGTGCCAAAGAAAGACGGAAGGGTCAGAATTTATGTCGACTACAGAGATCTAAACAAAGCATGCCCAAAGGATGACTTCCCTTTACCTCACATAGATGTGTTGATAGACAATGTTGCCTCCTGTGCAATGTATTCCTTTATGGATGGATTTTTTGGATACAATCAGATTTTTATGGCCATCATCGACAAAGTGAAGACGTCCTTCATTATAGAATGGGGTACTTACTGCTACAGGGTAATGCCCTTCGGCCTGAAAAATGCAGGTGCAACCTACTAGAGAATGGCAATAGCCATGTTTCATGACATGATACACAAAAAAGTTGAGGTGTACGTAGATGACATGATGGTTAAGTAAGAAACCAGAGAAGGGCATCCAGCTGCTCTCAAAAAATTCCGCAAAAGGGTTGAAAAGTACAACCTCGGGCTTAATCCTAAGAATTACGTATTCGGGGTAACTTCAGGCAAGATGTTGGGGTATATTGTTAGCCAGAATGGAATCAAAGTGGATCTAGATAAAGAAAAAGTAATCAGAGAAATGCTAGTGCAAAAAACAGAGAAAGAAATCAGAGGGTTTTTAGGGAAGTACAGTTCATTAGCAGGTTCATCGCCAAATTAACAGCAGTTTGTTAGCCTATCTTCAAGCTACTCAGAAAATATCAGCCAGTCATATGGAATGAACAGTGTCAGCTAGCATTCGATAAGATCAAAAACTACCTAACTAATCCACCAGTTCTAAAACCACCCAAGTCCGGGTTGCCATTAACCTTGTACCTAACCATTGAAGGGAATGCAATGGGTGCAATGCTAGCCCAAGAGGGAGAAGGAAAAGCAAAACAAGCAGTCTACTACCTGAGCAAGAAAATGCTGCCTTATGAGGAAAAGTACAGTCAAGTTGAACAGATATGCCTAGCAAGGTATGGGCAATGAAGAAGCTCAGATAATACTTTTAATCATACAAAATTCAAGCTGTGTCCAAAATGGATCCTATAAAGCATCTTTATGAAGCTCCATCCCTAGTGGGAAAACTCACCAAGTGGCTCATTCTACTTATAGAATTTAATATGCAGTATCTAACTAAGAAGACAGTGAAAGGAAGAGTAGTCACTAAATTCCTAGCCCTCAACCCGATTCTAGACTTAGAAGAAATTCAACTAGACTTCCCAGATGACCTTAGCACGACCATCAAGGTGCAGGGATGGCGATTGTACTTCAACGGAGCAATCAACCAATTCAAGGCATGAGTCGGGATCATACTCCTAACACCAAAAGGCAAAGTGGTGCCAATCACTAAGAGGCTAGCATTTAGAGTTATGAACAATGAAGCAGAATATGAGGCATGCACACTTGGCATGGAAGCTTTGATAGCTCTAGGAGTGACAGAAGTTGAAATATTTAGGGATTCCATGTTGGTAATCAATCAGACAACAGAAGAATGGGAAAGAACAACACTTAAGGCCATACCTGAGCCACCTACAGCAACTTGCCTTATCTTTCCAGAAATGCAAATTCATCCATCTCCCTAGAAACCACAACCAAATGGTAGACACACTCACTTCTCGAGCATTAGTATGGGAAGGACCGACCAAAATGCCCATGAAGCCTCTAATCCTACTCAAATCAGAGCAACCTAGACACAAATGCCTTATAATAGCAGAAGCAAAAGCAAATAACAAACCCTGGTTTTACGATATACAACAATACCTTATAAAGAGAATTTACCCTGAGAAGGCAGTCAAAAAAGACAACTGGCATTCAGCAACTGGCATTCAGCAAGGTAGTCATTCAGCAACTGGCATCAAAATTCACTTCACACCAGGGTGTATTATACAGAAGAACCTCAGATGGGATACAACTCAGATGTCTAGATGAAACAGAAGCTACTAGAGCAATGGAAGAAGTACACGAGGGTGTCTGTGGTCCACACATGAACGATGCCATTCTAGCTAAAAAATTAATGAGACAAAGGTTCTTTTGGATGGCGAAGATGGAAGACTCTATCAAATTCGTACGAAGGTGCCACAAGTGCCAAATTCATGGGGGCATCAGGCATCTTCCCCCAACAGAGCTGCACTCTATCTCTTCTTCATGGCCCTTCTCAGCATGGGAGTTAGCCATAATCAGAGAAATCCGCCCAACAGCCTCAAACGGACATAGATTCATCCTAGTCATAATCGACTACTTCACAAAATGGGTCAAAGTAGAATCATATGCAAAACTGGGGGCAAAACGAGTAGAATCAATCGCATCATTTTCTTTGCTTAGTAGCATCTCATTTGCTTAGAAGCATTCTATTTGCTTAGTAGCATCTCACTTGCATAGAAGCATTTCATTGCTTAGAAGCATCTCATCTGCTTAGAAGCATCTTTCATCTGCTTAGAAACATCAAATCATTTTTCTCTACTCAGAAGCATCTCATCTGCTTAGAAGCATCTCATTTGCTTAGAAGCATTTCACCGCTTAGAAGCATTTCATCTGCTTGGGAACATATTTCATCTACTTAGAAGCATTGCATTTGCTTAGAAGCATTTTACTTCTTAGAAGCATTTCATCTACTTAGAAGCATCTCATATGCTTAAAAGCATTTCATTGCTTACAAGCATTTTCTTTACTTAGAAGCACGATTACATCTGCTTAGCATTTGAGGTTATGAAAGCATCATCTTGCCTCACCCAAGAGAATTGCAAGATATATAAACAAGCGGCGACTCTGTCAACCAAACAAAACAACATCAATAAGCGATAGACTTGAAGTCAAAAGACTAAACAACACACCATCAGGTAAGTATCTCTTCCCAAAAACTGTTTTTGCATCTATGCATTTGCTTCTCATGTATTGACATCAGTATAAGAGTACTATACAACACACGTAAAGCAGGGGGCAACTGTCATACATCAAATTTTGACTGTCCCCAAAAAGGTCCAATGATGAAAACATCTCTCTGAATATGACAAGTGTCTATTCATTCGTATTGCCTCTGAAGTATGTCGAGAATCTGAAAGCCCAAACCGAGCAAAATTAACCTCTGAGTCATTAAGTTGCACCTTGATTTCATGGATTGTGAATAATCAGAGTGGTAAGTCACTTGCTTTAAGCAAACGTAGCTCAAAACAAGCAACTCATCAAACCAGTGTTCAACTCTTGACACCGGAGTTCAACTTCATGAAAATTGGAAGTCAATTTTCACTAAACGGACATCAAAAACGTGTCCGTAGACCCTTAAAACATCTAGAAGTGATCCTGGAATAGTGAACATAACCTCGAGAAGTAGTGCTTGGGCAAATTTGCAGCGTGTGATCACGAACAAACACATCTTGCTGACGCGTGAAAATAGAAGCCAATTTTGACAAAACAAACCTCAAAAATGGGTCTGGAAGGTCCAAAAACCCCAAAAAAACACCCTTAAAATAGTGCGATCGGAGCCCGGGAAGGCCGCATGATCACACGCTCCAGGGCCATGATCACACGCCCCAGGGCCATGATCAAGCACCCTAGGGTCGTGATCAAGCACCCAAGGGCCTTGCTCGGGGTGTGATCATGCATCCCGGGTGCGTGATCACGCATATTTTCACTAAATTTCACACATTTTGGCACATTTCCTTATAAATAGGGGTCTCTACCCCTCATTTTTGTAAGGCTAGAGCCAAGGAAGACAAGGCAAGAGCCTAGGAGCAAAAGGCTAGAGCCGAGGAGGAAAAGGCAAGAGCTTAGGAAGAACGGCTAGAGCTAAGGCAAGAGCCACAGTAAAAAAAAAAAGAGGCAAGAGCCAAAAAGCACACTCACACACTAAAACACTATCGAATTAAAGGCTTAGGAGCCCCAATCCACACACTTTTAGCCCACTTTCTACATTTTTCATAGGATTTTTAGACCACTTTTAAACCAAACCCACCCTCATCTTTGTCAAAGCACGCTTCAAAGGTATACAAATTTGCATTACACACGTCATTTTCAACCTCTTGACGAGGAAAAGTTAAAAATCTCTCGAATCTAAAGCTTCAAAAACACAAAACAAGCTCTGTCAAATTTGAGGACCAAATAATAATTTTAGCACGTTTATTTACTATCTTGAATTTTACTTTATCGCCGCCAGTAGTTGAGAAATTATTATGATATGTGTAATAAGACTGGTGATCTGCATGTTGATTGAATAATCTCTGCTTTGTTTTGCTCATAATAAATCATCATCCTGCATCAATATGCATTCAATAAATATAAAAGCTCCTTATCTAAGCTAGAGCTTTGTTATCTCGGTCCAATGACGCAATCATCATTATTTACTGTTTATCTTATCATTTAGAAATGTTTTATAATAATTCCTGTTAGAGCATAAACTATGTGCATCTGTTTAATCATTCATGATGCATCAATCATCTTTATTGTGCCTATATGTTGTCTGAATGGATTAATAGATGGATTGCACATAGTTGTGTTAACCTCTATTTTGCAGGTGTATTCTAGATTAGGATTAGATTTACATTTTCACATTTTTTCCCTTTCATATGTATTTATTAGGAAAGCCTTGTAAATAATTATGTTGAATTTCTTATACTTTTCGTTATTATCAATATGCTTGTGTGAATGCATAAATATCAACTACCATTACCAAAACTAGGGTGCTACGGTAGCCACATATTGAGTATTAAAATGAGAAATAGTCAAAAAGTAGATGAGATCTCCCAGGCTCAAAATCTCTGCTAGGGACGATACTCATTGAGTGACCTGATGCCGTCTCTTTCATCTTTTCTTGGTTTACTAAAAACCAGGTGGCGACTCCAAACACAAAAGTGTCTCACATCCCCCCAAGACTAAACATTTGTCCCTATCCTATAAACGGAACGGATGTCCCATTCGGCAAAGTTGCCATGTCCCACTTGGAATCTCCTCGGTTGCTTACAGTCACATACTTAATGACCTTAGGTAGAATTAACTAATTAAAGATAATATTAGAATTAGCCAGCAATAATGAAAAATGCCTCTTTATTAATAAAATAAAATATGACAAAGTCAGAGAATGGCCATTACATAATTGGCCTATGGCATATCACTAACACTCTCTCTCCCTCAAAGATTATAAGGCCAATAATTCCCTTCTAACTTATTCCGAGCGTTTTTCCATCCAGGTAAATTTGCCCTTCAATTAGACCAAATTTTCTTCTTTCTTATTATTTACAGAGCGAATAATCTTACTAACTCCTTAGAACAATCTTCAACACGGGCAAATCAAACATGGGCAAGCCAAAGAAATTACCAAAATTCAACCTAGACCCCTTGGCTCAACTTAAGAGGGCGAATATCATCATAAAAGAAACTGTCAGCACCATTGAGGTACTTATCCCTTTAGAACAAAATCAACTCGTAGCTCTCGGTCATGCCTTAACAGAAGAAAACTTTTTACTTGACATTCTTCCCACCTCAAATAAAAATGATCCTTCTATGTTCAATAGGTCGAATGATATGTCCCTATGGGTCAAACCAGTTTCTATTCGGTCCTGGCCTAGTCCTATCAAGTTTTTCATTCGCTGGTACACTAGGCTCGAAGAAATCTTTAGTAACCTTTGGAAAGAAATGTGCATATTCAACTTTTTTAGGTTACTGAGACCAAAATTCCAATCAATAAACTACTCACAGCAGCCTTATCACTTTTATAGTCTAAATCGATGAACATATTCATGTTTAGAGATAGCATGATGACAATCACCCTTTTTTACCTTACTATTAGGTTCAATCTTTCACTATTCAGTGAAGAAATAAGTTTTCTTCTTAAGGTTGATTGTGATAATTATCCCACTTCTTTCAAGAAAGCCCATACTAGCTATGGTTCTTGCATTTCTATAAATATGAGAATCCCAACACTAAGCCTGGGAAGGCTGAACATATTTGTTTCCTCCTCTACTAGATCTATAAATTTATTGCTTGTCCCAGCTCTATTAGAATCACCAAAGAATTTCTTCCCTTGGCTATCGCCTTTGTTGATGGCCTAAAACTAGCTCTTGGTCCATTTGTCCTAAGCCAAATCTATAGGGCATGCATATACCGCTACCTGATAAATCCTCACTTGAATTCAAATCTAGATCAAGACCACTCTGGATGGTTCAACTTTGGTTCATGGCCAATTTTCAAGAGCTTATGGATCGTCCTCCTCAACTAAGCCCTAAGACCTATTCCTGCTATGCTCCTTGGATCCTTTAATTTACTTATAAATATTCCTCCTTTGACAATTTTTTTTTAATTCTTTTACACCAATGCAGGCTGAAATGATAATCTTTTTTGCCCTTTTGCTTTTGCCTTCTATGATCTCGAATGGATTTTCTCCAATTATTGTGGGGAGCAAACAAAGCCTATTTGGAAATCATTATAGGGAAGCATCTTAATTACTAAAGATCTCCCATTTAGCCTTGATTTAGATCACCATAATAATAAATGTGGGATAGAGTTGTAAAACCCTCATCTTGTTGCTAGGCAATTTGACCAATGTAAAGCATTACCATACCCTACCTTCTATTATTGCAATCTCCTTTTAATAAAAGAACAATTTTCAATAATTCAATCTACTATAAAAAGTTAGCCACGGTTTACTACATTCTATTTGATGATATTTCTTTTTATTTGTTACCCGTAAAACCTATAAGATCGAATCCTTCTATAAATTCTAGCAATTATTTTTTAATGACCACTTCGCCCTTCCATGGGATAAGGCTTGCAATCTTCATAACTGGGAAGCGACCAAACAAAATAAAGAAATCATTGATTAGGCTTCCTTTTCATTGCATGATTCTTAAAAAACCAAAGGTCAATACCTCTATAAAATTTGAGCTTTTAAAAATTTCTATGGTTTTAAATACAACCACAGATTGATAAGATATGCAATGAAAGATGGAGGATGTCCAACCCGAACAGATACATAGCATCAAATCAACAACTATATAGACTGCATAAGAGAGTGTACCAAAACTAGATTGCTAAGGATGACCGATCTATCAGCTTGCATGCATACATATATAGATCAGTCTCCCCCACTCCCTACAACTCCTTTAAGTGTGGTTGGTAAAATATTTATCATGTCAAAACCTAGGAATCCTGTAAAATGGAATAGGAAGTTCATTGATGATAAAACAATCTCAGTATGAGTCCTGAACGTCCTCACTTACATATATCCATATCTTGATCGGTCAGGTGTAAAATAAGCATCTTTCCCTTTCTTGTTAATTTTCTAACTAATGTTCACTGTTTGCCCTTTTAAAAGTAATTCCAAGGCTAATTGAAAGAGTAGTTGAAGATCGGACTAGAAAGAAAGATAAGACTTCAATTGGCAAGTGTACTACTACAAAATTGATCTTCAAGTCTAACAATCTTGGGACTTCAGTTGAACATGCCTAAAAAGAAAAGGAAGCTGAAGTGATAGATATTAAAGATCGTGGGACTGATGCCACTGTAAGCACCCAATTTTGGGATGGTCGAGTTTGGATGCGACAGAGGACCCAATGATGAAAAATTGACTATGAAATTAGATTTATTAGATCTAATTTATTGGTTTTGGACTAAATTATAATTTTTATAGGATTTATTTTAAATCTATTTAGTTATTTATTTATTATTTTAAATTTTTCAAAAGAAATTTTTTAAAGAAATTTTTTTTTTTCAAAAAAAAAAAGAGAAATCGTATAGGCCGAAGTTGGCCTAAGCAAAAAAAAAAAAGAATTTGAAATGGTGAAAGTGGTCAACTTTACCCATAAAAATCACTGATTGGCCAAATTGGCCTTTTTTTTCTTTACCTTGTAACCATCGGGAATGTAGATTTCCAATTGGAAATCTATTTTCGATCGATTTCTGGTCGGAAATCCACACTTCCGTCAGGGAAAAGGCATTCTACAATTTTTTTATTTATTATTTTATTTTATTTTTATCTTTTATTTTGATTTGTTGTTAGTTGTTTTATTTGATAGATATTTATTGGTAAATATTTATTTATCATATAAATAACAAAATAATTTGTTTTTACCCTAAACTCTACTCAGGGTTATAGGATGTTGTGTTCATAAATACGTGCTTTTCTTTCACAAAAGGGGGGGCTCTTAGGGTTTTATTAGTTTCTCTAACTTTCTGATTCTTTGTCGTGAACCAAATAATGCAACATTCTCTCTTGATTTTTCACGTACTTTTTAGTTCTTTTCCATTAATCAAATCCAAATAAATCAAAAATCACAGACAAACACAACAGAAGCCACATGCTTTCCATCAACAATGATCATCCTTCTAAGGGGAATCAATACTGAATCCATCAAATCATCTATTCTTCTACTGCTTTCTCTTTTTATTTTGTTTGATTATTTTTTATTTTATTTGGTTTTGATTTGATTTGATTTAATTTTTATTTAATTTTTTTTAAATACTAATCCTTGTTTATTTTTATGTTTGTGTGATGGATAGGGTGATATAAATTCACTATGGAGAGCAAAACCCATGAAGATCCATGGAATGCCATGGATTAAATTTTGTACTTTCACGTAGTATTAGGCTTTTTGAGTTTTGTTTTATTTTATTTTATTTTCTATGTTTTAATGGTATTTGTATTGTGTATTTATTTTGATTTTGGGCATGTAACTATTATTATACGTAGGTTGTAATAGCCCTAATAGTAGGAATAGTGAAACCTTTAATTTTCTGCACTTTAAAATTAATTAGTTTTCTAGGATCACTTGGTAAAAACCTAATTAAAATTAATGGTGGCTTTAGATTAATTTAGGTTGCATGTAAATTGAATTAGGGTTAAAATCACAGGATGCTTGTTTTTATTTGTTATTTGCTTTATTTTTATTATTTGGGCTTCTTTATTATTTTTATTCGTTTTGGGCCATAAGCCCACATGTAGGTTTTAACTCATTTAATTAATCGGTTTTTAAAATTGGTTTTAGGTTTGTAATTACTTTAAAATTAATTTAGGCTCATAATTAATTAGATTTTAGGTTAGAGATGCATTTAGGCCCACTTAGTTAATTTAGACATAGGCCCA
>CATIWM010558959.1:0-14068 GCA_949671775.1 Mallotus repandus
CTTTAACTACTTCCTGATCCATTTATCTTCTTCTTCTTCAGGTGCTTTTCTAAAATATTTTAGGGTTCATGTCAAGCCTATCAATGCCCTCGAGTTTGACATGGTAGACTTTTCCATTGGTGTTCAATTAAAGGTTTTGAAAAGCTCCATCATCATCATGAAGCAATGATGGAACTGCGGTGGAACTGCATTGGTTCCATCTAAGACATGCTTATTAAGTTTTATTAAAATACAAAAATTAAAAAGTTTGATTAATAAAAAATTACTTCGACAGATCAATAAGACAAACTGAGATAGTTTTCAAAATTTATTGAATTTTTTTAATTAATAAATTCATTTTACATTTCAAATGCTAAAATTAATAATAATAATAAATCCTTGAGTCATTATCCCTTTAAAATTAACTTTGAGTTTAGTAATTTTGAAAATGTCATAACATATATATATATATTTTTTTTACATAATTAAATTAATTTTTTCTCTTAAAAAATAATTTTAAGTTGTTTTGATATTCTACAAGAAAATGGGTATTTGGTGACAGCAAATTTTTATTTTAGCGACAAAAAAGCCGTGGCTAAAAATATAACCGCCAGTCATAATTCCATCGCCAGTAACATCCCTAAACTTGCTGTCAGGAAACATATGATGACGGAAATGCCTACGTCTGTAAGTGATAAGTGAATATTTGGCAATGAAAAACAATAATGCGTCGCTAATTTGTTAACAGCTTCACCCTGTAACCATTAATCTGGCCACGTTTTTTCATTGCATCGCCAAATATTTGAATTTTTTTACAATATTTTTTATTTTTAAATATTTTAATAATATTTAGTATCAATTTTATATAGAGATTCTATAATAACTTTGTTTTCTATACATCTTGATTTTATTTTGTTTTAATTATCATTGGATCAACACGCTTTTCATTATCTAACATTGGTTATCGATAAAGTAAAACTTTTCAAATAATAAAGTAACTGCAGAAATTACCTAAATTATAAACATGAAAATATCTAAAAATTTGAATAAAAAAACTTTGCTATTTCTTTCTTCTTCATGATCTTCTTTCTTTATATCCAATAAGCAAGAAAAATTGCACTTATATGAGTATCAATAACAGCTCCCAATAAGCAAGAAAAATTGCACTTATATGAGCATAAAGGCGGAACTAAAACGATTATATACTTGCTCTGTCTTAAAGCAGAAGTAGTCTGAATATGATATACTCCCAAACTCGCAATGAACACAATAGCTAAAGTGTGCAAATTACTTATTACAAGACGTGTGAATTTGATGTCCTCATACACTTTACAGTAAGTTAATTTGTGAGTATATGTGCACACGAAGGAGAGAGAACGGGAGGAACCTATACATGTCAATCCTGTATCATGGTTTTCTAAAAACGTGACCGTCACCACGCATTCCATCACTCCTGTTGGCTTTCATGTGTATTCTTGGCATAAAACAATGCAAACACAAAAGATATTTCATACCAAGATTGATTGACATAATAAGGAGAGGGTGTATGAAAGGTATAGCGCTAGCATCCATTGCAATAAGCATAGCATAAAATCAAGTGTATAGACGGAGGGAGAGACAAAAGTACAAACAAACTGGTAAATTACTAGGAAATCAGCATCCAAAGATTCAACAATGCGGGACACTCCATTCAACCTCAAATTTGACATTGTCGAAGGTGGTGTGGAATCTTCCAGTTGAGCAAGCAGGAAAGTAAGATGCTTCATTCACGATCAGATCGTCATTTGCATCGTGCAATTCGGCTTCAATGATGAGATAGGCGTTAGAGGGCAGAGCTACTAATGATCTTGTAAGCTGAACGGAATGGGATTGAGGTTCTACTGCCACAGGCTCGGTACGTTTCTTATCAAACAGCACAATTTGTGCGGGGAACGTGGGTTGAAGGTTGGGAGTATTTAAATTGAATTCCTCATGGTAGTTAGTTTGCCTTTTGGCTCCATTCTGATGTAAAAAAAAAATTGAATTAGCTAAATTGTGGTTTAATATTAAAAATTATAAAAATATTTTAAAATATAAACACAACTATAAGTTTATAATTATTATTTCATAAAAATTTATTTTAAATAAATTCACTTGTGCAATGTGCGGGCAATTGTCTAGTTGTTAAAGTAAATTACAAACTTCAATTACATTAAACACTACTCGAACCATAATTTTTTTTTGACAAATAAAAATTAAATATCAAAACCTGGACATGCAAGACTAATATGCCCAACACCCAACTGGCATCAGCTAAGATAAAACATTAAGTAAGATGTATCAGTAGGAGAGAACCCACTTAAATAATCTAGGCCTAAATGATGACTCATCCCAAAATTTTCTACTGTACTGTAATAGCAGCTCAACCTCCACTAAGATCAAAAACCAAACACATAATCACCAACAACAAAGATGAGAAGGGAGACACCAAATTAACAAAGGGGAGGCCTCCTTATGAAGATAAAAGCTTATGAAGAAAGAATGAAGTTTACCACTTCAAGTAAGAGCCAATTTTTAGTCTGAAACTGGTGTAGATTCTAAATACACTAATAAAAAATAGCTCTTTATCTTAATATTTGACGTCCGATAGACATGTAATGTAAAATCATATTCATGAAAGAGAAGTGGAGCCTTTCACATTTGTTCTTGCTAAAGTTTCAACAACACAAAGAAAATTATTCCCTAGATAAGTGATGCACCTTGAACCAGTAGTAGGCCATCCCAAGGGAGCTTTTGCAAAAGCAGGCGCATCCGCCATACCTTTTAAAATAGGTTGTTTCAGACAGATATGATGCCCTTGGACTGTCAAGTGGTAGGAAATGAGACTACGTAAGAAGCAACCATACATTCTAACATTTACAAACTCAACCTTGCCATAAAATGGAATAATCCTGCCATCTTTAAGTGTAGATTTGTAATTGATACCCCTCAAGTAAATTCTCATTTAATTGATACTTTATTTTCCTAAACAAACGATTACTTGTAGAACAAGGATCTTCAAGTCAATTAGGAAAAGGAGTCCCTCATCAGGAAGAATTCTGGATCAAGAAGGAAAAGCTCCTTAAATAGGAACAAGTCCTACATAGAAGAGGAATCTTATTCCTCTCAAGTTTGAGCATTATATTCTTTATAAATACTCTTCGCCTCTCCTCAAATTATTCATTCTATTCTATTCTATTCATTTAGCGTATTGCTCTCTCTTTCTCTCTCTAAATTCTCTCTAATCTCTCTCTGACTTAAGCATCTGAGGGTTTATGGAAACCCACATCTCACCTTGCTTCTTTGTTGATTGCTTGACCGTAGGACTCGGAGGTTCTGAAAATTAAGTTATCAAGTGGCGCCGTCTGTGGGAACCTCGTGAGTCAAAAGCCATTATCAGTTACCGAGCTAAAATAAAGATCACACCATGACATCTAGCCCACCAGTCGTAGACACTCAGATCAATCCCCCAGGATTGGCCGCAGGTGGTCCCATCAACCCATTAGCCCATGTGCCTCCTATTAACTTATCCGCTCCTATCTTACCTATTGATCCAGCTATCATTCATCATGCAGAGCCGTCATCTCAAATCCCTTTTAATATACACTTAACATCCGGAATCACTCAAAGTTGGGTGACCCCAGGCACGAGCTTTCCCTACTATGCTCCTCTGCATCATGTTAACCGACCCATCCCCTCAGTGCCCTTCCCAAGTCTTCCACAAACTCCCATAATAAACACCCCAGACCTAAACACAGTAACCCAGATGTTTAACTTGCCTCCAGTGAATAGAGAGGCCATGATACAAAGCATCCAAGCTCAGATGGCTCTCATGCAACAATAATTAAATGCCCTTATCCAAAATAATAACCCTAGAGCAGATAATATAGAAAATAATGCGAATTTGCCACCCATAGCCACCTAGAGTTTTCATGGACGGAGTAAAGAAGCCTGGAGAGATCCGGAAGGAGAGTCTAATACAAGCCATCCAGTGTTAGATGACTCTCAGATAGCTTAGAAAGTAGAACAAGTAATTCAGAAGGCTCAGACAGGACCAAGAAAGGAAGATGAGTGCGTCCTTGAAGGAACAATACCTTTTGTAAGCAGAATCAATAAGACGAAAATCCCATCCAAGTTCAAGTTGCCTTAATTGGAGCAATATGCTGGCACTAGAGATCCAGTCAACCACGTATCATCATTCAGAACAAAAATGATGATCCAGAATGTTAATGATGGAGTTCTATATCGGGTTTTCCCTAGCACACTAACCAAAATTGCCTAAAGGTGGTTTCACAAGCTTCCGAGGAATTCTATATCATCTTTTGAAGAGTTGGTTGAGAAGTTCAGAATATGGTTCATCACTAATGTTCCTCCTGCCAAAAGCATAAACGATCTCCGGACATGTAGGCAAGATATCAATGAATCGTTAAGAAGCTACTTAGACAGATTCAATAAAGTGGCTATGTAGATAGAGAACTTAAGTGACGAAGTGGCTATTGAGGCATT
Source organism: Mallotus repandus (assembly GCA_949671775.1). Lineage (NCBI taxonomy): Eukaryota > Viridiplantae > Streptophyta > Magnoliopsida > Malpighiales > Euphorbiaceae > Mallotus > Mallotus repandus. Next base: position 4,504 of record CATIWM010558959.1, read on the forward strand.
AAAGAATGGAACCTGATTGGGAAAACTCAAAGATAATATCTTGATGAAAGAGCCACGTACCTTTTCGGAGGTCATGTCCATGGCTACTAAACTAATCAAGATGGACGATGATAGAAGGTTACAAAGGGATGATGAAAAATCATCTTTCAAAAAGAATGATAAAACTGATAAAAAAAAGGCATCCAGCTCCCTGAAATAATTACAGAAACCCAGAAGAGCGGCTCAGAAGAGAAACTGAGGCATTTACACCCCTCAATGCTTTCAGATTAAGAATTCTCATATGGATTAGAGAAAATGGTGTAGGCATAACTCCAGCAGAAAAGCTAACCCCTATAAGGAGAGGAGCGCCTAATGAAAACAAGTATTACCAGTATCAACGAGGATTCAGGCATAAAATAGATGCATGCTGAGATCTTGCAAGGTCGATCGAACAGTTAATAAAAAATGGGAATCTAGGAAAATTCATAAGAACTTGAGATTTGAGTGATCGAGCTGAGGATTCCCCAGATACAAAGAAGGCTCGTACTAAAGTTGCTGGAGTTATTAACATGATTGTTAGAGGTGAAACACCGGCCAAAAATAGACTGAAGAGACCTCAAATGAAAGAATATTGGATACCTACATAAGGTCGACCATTACATTTGGATCTAATGATGGAGAGCATGCCCAACATCCCTATAATGATGCCTTGATCGTGAGTGCGTACATCCAAAATTATTTGATAAAAAGACCTCTAATAGATGAAGGTAGTGTAGTTAATGCACTTTCGTGGAATGCCTACAAGGCCATGGGAGGTTCAATCACCGATTTAAAAATGGTAAAAAATTCAATCACCACCTTTGGTGGAGGAACTACCCAGCTAGTGGGAATAGTGGAACTAGAAGTAGAATTCGGAAATAAGGATACCAGTGATATCAAAGTAATCAATCTCTGTTCAATATAGTAGATCTTCCTCTCACCTACAATGGGATCATCGAACGACCTATTCTATATGAAATTGATGCTGCTACAAGCATTAGGAGGTTAACTATGAAAACCCCTTTAGAAGACCAGGTAATCACCATACACGGAGATCAGTCAATGGCCAAACAATGCTATCAAATGGCGGTAAAACCACAAATGGAAGCATTCTTGCTAGAAGCATTAGAAGCAAAAAAGCAGGGAGTAAGCCTAGAACCTGTTGATTAGGTCCAGACTCTACAGATAACTGAAGGGAAAACAGTTAGAATCAGTGGTGAACTTGACGAGCACATCAGCAAAGAGATTAATAAGGTTTTGCATGAGCATTCAAACAGCTTCGCCTCACAAGCATACGAGATTGTGGGAGTAGATCCTTGAATCGTGTCTCACAGCCTGAATGTTAACACGAAAGCCAAACCCAAGGTTCAAAAAAAGAGGAAGTTCGTGAGTGGGTAACTAATGTGGTACTGGTCAAGAAAGCCAATGGGAAGTACCGAATGTGTGTCAACTATACAGACCTGAATAAGGCATGTCCCAAGGATAGCTACCCTTTACTAATGATTGACCAGTTAGTAGACTCAACAGCCTGCCACAGCTTGTACAGCTTTATTGATGCCACCCAAGGATACTACCAAATCCCAATGAAAGAGGAAGACCAAGAGAAAACATCCTTCATTACACATAAGGGTCTTTACTACTATAGAGTCAAGCCTTTTGGACTAAAGAACGCCGGAGCTACATATCAAAGGCTGATGAATCACATCTTCCAAAATCAAATTGGGAAGAATGTGGAGGTATATGTAGATGGCATAATAGACAAGAGCTAGAATGCAAAAAAACATGCATCTTAAACAAATCCTCGACACTCTCGATCAGTATTAAATTAAACTCAACGTAGATAAATGCATCTTTAGAGTAAAAGTTGGAAAGTTCTTAGGCTTCATGATTTCGCACCAAGGAATAGAGGCAAATCCAAAAAAAATGGATGTTATTCTGAACATAAAAACTCCAAAGACACTGAATGAACTTCAAAAGCTTAATGGCAGGATAATAGCTCTCGAGAGGTTTATCTCATGCTCGGCCAAAAAATGTTTACCCCTATTTTAAGCTCTAAAAAACTCCAAACAATTCAAGTGGAATGGGGAATGTCGGGTTGCATTCAAAGAAATTAAAAAGTTTCTATTATCACCTTCATTACTCAGCAGACCAATTCCAAATGAAGTTTTATATTTGTATCTCTCCATTGGACACGAATCTATTGCCACAGTCTTGGTTCGAGAAGAAGGAAGCCAACAAAACTCGATTTACTATGTCAGTAAAATTCTCAGAGGCTCGGAAGTCCGGTACCCAAAATTGGACAAACTCGCCATGACGGTCGTCTATACATCTAAGAAGCTCAGACAATATTTCCAAGCTCATTCGATCATAGTCAGAACCAACTTCCTGTTGCGAAAAATCCTTCGGAGACTCGAAACATTAGGAAGGTTGGTCCAGTGGTCTGTTCAGCTAAGCAAGTTTGATATTAGTTATGAGCCTCATCACCAGATAAAAGCTCAGGCACTGGCAGACTTCGTCCAGGAGATGACAGTAGAAGAAACAACTTCAATACCTTACCCAGAATAGAAGCTATATATCGATGGAGGGTCCGGGGCTCAGGGATCTGGAGCTAGAATTATTCTCATTAGACAATTTAAGGTCAAGATAAAATACGCAGTCAAGATCAGGTACAATGCCACGAATAACGCAGCTAAGTACGAAGTGTTATTCACAGGACTTAAGTTAGCCATTGAGGTGAGGGCTAAGAATCTTAAAATCTACTCTGACTCTCAACTAGTGGTCAACCAAGTCAAAGGGATGTAGCAGGTCAAAGAGCTAAGCATGGTCAGATATGTCGAAAAAGTGAGACAACTCCTAAAGAAGCTTGAACAAGAAGGGGGGCAATGCAAAATATTGCAGATCCCAGAAGCAAAAACACAGAAGCAGACCTGATAGCAAAGTCAGCATCAAAAGATGGTCAAACCTTCAACAAGCTTGAGCTAACCGAGGAACTAGCTACGCCAAGCATTGAAGAGGTAGAAATTATGAACACTTAGGATGTAGCGGAATGGATGAAACTAATCATTAAATACTTAAACCATGGTACCTTACCTCCAGACAAACTTAAAACTCGAAAGCTGAGACTCAAAGCTGCATATTGCTCCATGTATGAAGGAAAACTTTATAGAAGATCTTTGTCGCACCCAAAAATTCAACTGGAGAGACTCCCTTCAAATAAACCTATGGAATGGATGCGGTGATTCCTGTGGAGATCGGGTCATTAAGCTACAGGGTAATAGGAGAATTGGACCCATAGGTCAACAATATTAATGCTTGGCTATGTCTGGACTTATTGGAAGAAAGAAGAGAACAAGCATCCATTATCTTAGAAGCTTAGAAATTAAGAGCCGCTAGATACCACAATACACATGTCCAACAAAAGCAGTTTAAAGTCAAAGACTTGGTGTTAAGAAGGGCAGACATCGGCAAAGGCAATTCCGGAACAGGCAAACTCAGACCCAATTGGGAAACTACTAAGGGTGCATACAAAATACAAAATTTGCAGGGTAAAGAATTGCATCGATATTAGAATTCAGACAGTTTAAGGAAATTTTACCAATAGAGAAATGGTACTTAAATAAAGAAACAGAAAATAAAAAGGTACTCTTTCCATTTATTTTCAAAGCAATCATACACTCAAAGAAAAGGGGAAAAAATTATTCAACATTTACATTAGCCCTAGATTCTAGGGGTCGTTCGACATCATTAGACACTGAGCGAGGTTTCTCGGAAGGTTGATTTTCATTTGTTTTAATAGTAGCAGACGATTGCTTCCCAGCAACTTTAGACTCAGGTGGTTGCTAAAAAGTAGCCCCTTTAGCAGCAGTAACTTTCTTTCCTATAGCCTTTTGGTCTTTTTACTGCTTCAAAGCAAACTACTTTGCAGCCTCTACCTCAGAAGCCAGCCTTGCCAAATCGTTAGGCGTTGTCTTCTCCAGTTCAGATCTTCATGCTAAGTAAGCAGTATCCTCTTGGACTCAGATTTGTAAGCTTTGAGAAATCCAGCAACCATGTCCCAGTAAGACTTCAAATATGCCTTTCAGGCATCTTTCTCCGCAGCCAAATTCTTCTTTAGAGCATCCAAATTGGCATCCTGCTCTTCAACTCTTTTGGTTAGCTGGGCCTAGGTATGCTCAAGCTCTTCAATCTTTTTCTAGCAAGACTCAACTTCAGACTTCCCCTTTGCTTGCTCCGTCTCAGCAATCTCTATAGCACACTTTGTTGCATTAAGCTTCTTCTCATATTCTAGCTCAATGGTACTAAGCTTTTCTTCCTTCAAGCTATTCTCACTTTTTAGGGAGTATTGGTTGTCCTTCCACAGCAATAACCCTTATACCAGCTGGGAAGAGAAAACATCAAATCTCAAAAAACTTAAAAATAAATTTTAAGAGTTCAGATAGATACCTCCAGTGTTCGTAAAATTAGTGCGTTTGGGAGCTCGTCCTTCCCAGATCCATCCACCGTAACATGTCCTTCAGCAGACACAAGGACTCAATATATTGGTCTCGGACATGAGCATTTTAGATGCTCGGAGGATTCATCTTTTGGAGGAAAAATTGCCTCATGTCTGAACATCTAGGAAGTTGCGAACATTTGATGAATAATCCACTCCCCTCTATCAGCTCTTCTTCATCTAGATTTAGCTCCCGAGTACGCTTTCTCGAAGCATTAGTAGTTTCAATAGGCACCACCTGCACTGGAGGCATTGCCAAATCCTCAACCGACGTTGTTAGTGGATTAAATTGAACCTCAAGATTGCCCTCCTCCTGGGTCAAATCCATAATGTCCATATCTAACCCGAGCAACTATGAAATCTCATCATCTGCAATGTTCATTCCATCCGCAAAAGTGAAATAATCAGCCATATTCAAAATGAAACGAAATAACAAAGTCAGAATATACCTTCAGAAACTCGGAGATTAATAGCTACAGTTCTATCTCTAGAATATACCTTCAAAAACTCGGAGATTAATATTCGATGAGAGCAATTTTCAGTAGACATGCCCTCAGTAATGCTTTCTTCATGCAATCGACGAACCAACTGCTTGTCTTCCTCAGGTAGACTTGGCAGGCGTCTCACTTTATGGCATTCATCTAGCCACATCCATCGGATGTTAATAAAATCTTAGGCATGTTCAATTATAAAAAACCTATACCTCCAAGACTTCTGCAAATCCGGAAGCTTGACAAAACTACTATTATTCGGAGTAGCTGACAATGAGAAAGTCAGTTCCCCTTTCTTCTTATTTAAACTATACATAAACCGAAACATCTCTAAGTTTCGTTCCCTATTCTCTCTATATGCAAGTTCTATGTAGCCGGTTAATATCCTATAGCTATTCGGATGAAATTGCCCAAGCGCAATATTATACCTATTCAAAAAAGCTTTCATAAACGGATCCATAGGAAATTGTAGACCACCTTCTAACTAGTCCGCATACACTACCATCCTCACCATATCTGTAAAAGGCTCATGAGCCCTAAACCTACTCTCAATATTATGCAATAAGAAGTCATTTTGGAATGCTATATCTTCGCCTATACCACACTAGTATACTGTCATCTACTCTGGATTTGAAGATATGTGACTTCACATGTTCCCTTAGAGCCATCACAAACTAAAAAAAATACAAAAACAAAACTAATCAGAGTGGAAGAACGTTCACCTAACAAATTATGAAATTTTGGCAGCAAACGATAGTAAAAAGCAAGCGAGCAGAAAGCAGAGAAGGAAGCAAAATGAATAAGGAGACACAGTAAGAGCTTCTCTTTGCAACAAACTAGGTTATTTATAAAGCTAAAGAAGAATCCAAAAGGACATCAAACACCCTTAGGGCGGAATAACAAACAGGTATCTCTTAAGGGTAAATCGACCAATACATATCTGCCATAAACACTCAATATTAGCGTAGTTATCAATACAACTGTCCTTTCAATTAACACGATATTTCAGTGGCATGGCGTACTGAAATGTCTCATCTTCTGAAAAAATGAACAGACATGGTAGTTACACAAATTCAAAATTTAAATTGCATACACACATCTCGCTGCCAACTCTCCCAGATCTCAGGTCGCTACATTGTACCGAGCATCTCACAGCCAAGTATATATGGAAACTTGCATCCTCAGGTCGTTACATTGCACTGAGCATCTCACAACTGAGTACATATTGAAACTCGCATCCTCAGGTTGCTACATTGCATCGAGCATCTCAAACCTGAGTATATATGGAAACTCGCATCCTCGGGTCGCTACATTGCACCGAGCATCCCACAGCCGAGTATTTATGAAAACTCGCATCCTCGGGTCACTACATTACACCGAGCATCTCAAAGTTGAGTATATATGGAAACTCGCATCCTTGGGCCGCTACATTGCAACGAGTGATCACTCAAAGTCTAGTATATATGGAAACTAGCACCCTCACATCGCTATCCAACACTGAGGTCTCAAAACTCCAGCACCAGCTGGTCCCATTCTGCATGTTGCAACAACATTAGTGGTTTAATCCCTCGAAACATGTATTAACGCCGAGCATCTGTATAAGTCCATCTAGCATTTCTTTATTTCACTTAAACATCAGAACTTCGAAGACTTGGTACTGAGCATCTCAACCAACAATGATTGAGGCTGGCCACCTCAGCTTACCTTTCGACATCGACATATGACCTTCTGCTTCTTCTTTCAAACTACTCTGCATCATTATCACCACAAATAATGAAATTCAAAAATCTCGGATATAAATATTCAACTTGACTTACGGGGAGGACTTTTGATACCCCTCAGGTAAATTCCCATTTAATTAATACTTTATTTTCCTAAACAAAAATTACTTGCAGAACAAGGATGTCCAAGTCAATTAAGAAAAAGAGTCCCTCATTAGGAAGAATTCCAGATCAAGAAGGAAAAGCTCCCTAAATAGGAACAAGTCCTACATAGAAGAGGAATTCTATTCCTCTCAGGTTTGAGCATTATATTCTCTATAAATACTCTTCCCCTCCCCTCAAATTATTCATTCTATTATATTCTATTCCTTTAGCCTATTGCTCTCTCTCTCTCTAAATTTCTCTAATTTCTCTTTGACTTAAGCATCAGAGTGTTTATGGGGAAAACCCCACATCTCACCTTGCTTTTTGTTGATTACTTGACCGCAGGACTCAGAGGTTCCAAAAATCAAGTTATCAGTAATAAGACCAGTATGGATTATATTGAGCTTGCTCAAGGTTGGATTTAAGTTCGACCTTTACATTTTTCCATTTGTGACTGATGATGTTGAAGCTATAAAAGTCAAAAATTTGTTGAAGTTTCTGATATTATGAAACACGAATCAATATAATATCATGGTGTTCAATAACATAACCACAAATATGCGTTGTAGAGGAAGAAGAAAAAGGTGTAACATGATTTAGTAACTTCTGTGCATTTTTAATGGGTTCCAAGCACCGTACAGAAGCAAATGACAATGAATAGATTCTCCCATGAGCACCGGTGATGAAGGAATCTCAAAATTTGGTGTTGAAGGTGATAGAATGGTAGGACCTGTTTGGGATATCCAGTTTTAGCATTTGATGATGTCTATTGAATGCCTCAAGTTTTGACTATATCTAACTCATTTGAGCATAAATCTGCACAAGACATTGATTTTACAAAATCTATAAAAACTAGATGAGAATTCCTTTCACTTTCATCAATCGCCAATATCTCTTCCACTATCAGAAGATCATCGTGCAATTCCCCTTGAACAAGCCCATTAATAACGTGAATCTTGTGGATAAAGGATGCTCCTTTATGAAAACAAACAATTAACATAATCTTTGCTTAAAATCATCATCATCAATCTAAAGTTTGTCTTTCTTTATAGGGGGCATACTACAAAAAAAGAGAGATAAAGGGACAATAATTGGGGACAAAATAAAATTAATAGTCCCCTAATAGATTAAGTACTTTAATAAGGGACTAAATAAATAATTGTCTCCCAATGTTATTAGGTTTTTTCAATAGGGGACAGTTTTTTATTAGGAAAAATTAAATTGGCTTTGGGGACAAACTCTTTTAGGCAGAAAAAAATTTGGTAGTAATTAGTATAAAACTTGACCTAGTGGCTGTGTTTTATAATTAAAACACTGAGATTACTGTTATTTGATATAAATTTCTCATATTCCTGCTCATTATCATTTGTGTTACCATTATTTGCGTTCGAATAAAAAACTTGCGGTTTGGAGAAATTCAGAGGCATAATAGGTAATTCTTCTTTTCTTAATGTAATTTTTATGCTGAATTTGATTGTTAAAAAAGCCATGTTTGTATGTTTTTATGTGTGCTATATCATAATATTCTAGAGAGTTACATGGGCTGTTACACGAGCATATGGCATCCCGTGTCTTTAAAATGTAAAATCAACCAGTAGATTACAAGGTCATGTTGTCGACCGTGTATGTCATTGTACCATTTTATGTTATATAAAATGGATGTGTTGTTTAAAACATGGTTGTGTTACACTGAATATTATTTAAACTCACAACATGTTTACTACAATATTTTTAAGCAAAGTACACGGCCAAATACAAGGTTGTGTTTTCATCTGTGTATATCACTGTATCATTTTAAGTTATAAAACACGAATGTGTTGTTTACAAAATGGCCATGTTACACTGAATATTTTTTAAACCCACAACATGTTGTTTACTGTAATATTTTCAAGCAAATTACACGGCCAGTTACAAGGTTGTGTTTTCATCCGTGTATATCACTATATCATTATAAGTTAAATAACACGGTCGTGTTTTGTACAACATGGACGTGTAACACTGAATATTGTTGAATCTCACCTCATGTTATTTACTGTAAAATTTTCAAACAAAATACATGACCCGATACACGGTCGTGTTCTCAACCGTGTATATTACTGTATCATTTTAAGATAGATAACACGGATGTGTTGTTTATAACATGGGCGTGTAACACTTAATAATGTTTAAAACATTGTTGTACACGGTTCGACTCTTCAGCAAATATTGTTTTATTTTTCATCATCGAAAACAAGGGAAGAGACGAGAGGAGAAAACAATATTCACAAGAGAACAAAATTAACAAAATAATACCTACTTCTTCTTTTCCTTAGTTATAATTTGCACAATTTCATTTGATTTTTTAGGGCTCTAATATTTCCTATATTCATATCCCCAATTCTGATATAATTCAAGCTCAAAAAAGTTAAACCCTAATCATCTTCATTTTAATTGTCTCCAAAAAGGCAAAAGGGCATCAAAAACTAATTGAAAACAAAGGTAAACAATTTTGATTTACTATATTTTGTACAAAGCATATGATTAATTATGTGGGTATTCTTAATTTTCTTATATATTTGTCTTATATATTTTATTGATAGAGATTGATATAGGAGTACATAGCTAGTATCTATTGCTAAAGAGCTCGCCATATATTGGAAACATTTTCACATGCAGGTAGAGTTAAATAACTACTTTTGAAAATTGATTAATTTTTAAAT
>CATIWM010559031.1:0-27422 GCA_949671775.1 Mallotus repandus
AGGATTCTTAGAATCTTATTGTTTACTTCCTCCTTGGTGAAATGTTTACCAAGTTTCTTGAGGGTGGTGACAAGAGCATTGAGGCGGTTTGTCATTTCGGTGATTGATTCTTGAGGCTTCATTTTGAAGAGTTCATACTCACACATGTGGAGTTGAACCTTCTTGCTTCTTACTTGAATATTTCCTTCATAATAATTTTCTAAGGTTTTCCATATTTCCTTGGCCGAAGTACAATGTTGAAGCTTGCCTCCTTCTTATCTTGACATTGAAGAGACTAGAGTGATTATAGCCTTTTTGTTTTTATGATTCCCTTATTGTTGAATGACATTCCAATCATCTCTTGAAATTTCAGTAATCACACCATCAATTATAGCTTTGGGTGATTCCTAACCTTTTCGGACAATGTCCCAAAGTTTTATGGAGTCATAATCAAAATAGAGCTCTTTTGAACTTCCAATTAGGATAATCGCTACCATAAAAGAATGCCCTAAGAGAAGAGATGTTTTCACTCCCCATGATCTTGTATTCTAGCAATGAAGTTCCTAGAATTCAAGCTCTGATACCAAATGAAAATGCCCTCGAGGGGGGTGATTAGGGCTATCGAACAAAAATCAAAACTTAAAAACAAATATGCAAAAATGAAAGAATGTTGAGAAAGAAGAGTGATGAACAAAAGTATTTAAGGAGTTCGGATTCTCAACAATCCTACGTCTCCACCTAACTTATCCCCAAGTTAGGATTTTGAATCACCACAATCTATTCCCTTAAATTGATTCTTACAACTTGGGTTTTAGGCTCAACTCAAACTTTACAACTTGATTTTTCAAGGCTTACTCAAAAAATCTATTCACAAGTATTTTGAAGGCTTACATTAAAACCAAATTCCCAAATGTTTTAATAGCTAAACACTTACACTAATTCCTTTATAATACAACCTCACTTCCCTTTTCTTTAACCCAAGAAAATAGAAGAATAAAAATTTCTATTCTAACACTTACCAAAGTCTCATAAGAGTTTACTAAATACAAGAATGAATTAAAGAGAATTTTGAGCTTTAATTGAATGCTTAAGAATGTATAAATGAAAAACAAGTTTCTTAACCTCTAAATGATCTTCAGAGTTTGTATTTATAGTTCAGCAATTCAATTATAGTTGTTGGAAACAATAATTTTATTTCCAACAAATTCAAACTTCATTTGGATGAAATTTTGACTTTTAGCCTGCAAAAACACTGGTCCAGGTCGTGATCACCCTGATCTCGGTCAGGATATTCAAAAATATGTCCGTTATAGCCGTTATATTTGAAGACAACATTGATCTCGGTTGTGAATGACCTGATCCCAGTCAAGATCACACTTTTCCTAGTTGGGACATTTGCCCGAGGTATGTTCTGGATGAATTCTTCAATTTGATGCAATTTTAGTCCCGGTCGGGACTTGCATGGTCCGGGTCGGTATCATGACTTTTTAACATTTAAAGAGATCAAATCAGCCTTAGCTTTTCATGAAAGTTGTAGGTATTTGTCTTATGTTTCCATAGAACTTTGAATAACTTCAATTGGACATCTTTAGCTCAAGATATTATTGAAATACTAATAGTTTCTTATATTGAAATGAAAATTGTATATGCTAATTTTAACTAAAGATTTCCAGACCCAAATGAATTTAGATTTTGACAAGTAAGATCAATTTGGAAAGCTTGTGATGTCTAATTAAAATATTAAGAAGATAACTTTCTTATTTTAAAAGTCTATTAGTTCCAAAATCTTCATGGAATCCCGAAGGTTGATTTAGCCCGAAAGCATGCTTAGCTTCATTTTGATTTTCATTATAGTCCTAGCTTATACACACTTAAACAAACGTGTTAAATGCTCAAAATTAAGTTTTTTAAGATCAAAATCAATATTTATTATTGCTAAGGTCAATATAAGTGTATAGGGTGTTGCATTATAATTTGGTATCAGAGCAGGGATAGGTTCCATGAGGGACAGACATGTGAGCATAATAGAATATATGCATTTATATACATTATCATATAATATATCCTTATATGTCTATAGGGTATCCATAAGGAGAGAGGAAACGGTCGAATTGCATTCCATGGCAGCATCACATCAACCACCACGAGGTCAACCTATTGATGGGGTTGGATATTTTACACATTCTTATGAACAACATACACCTCATGAACAAATACATCTTGAGCAACTTGAGCAGGAAATACATGGATCATAAGAGTATAAGGAGAGGAGATATGATAAACTGAGAAAATAGGGTGCAGTTAATTTCTTTGACACTATAGATCCTTCAGTTGCAAAAACATGGCTAAAAATGACACAGAGAGTTTTGAATCAGATAAGATGCACACTAGAAGAAAAGGGGATGCATATGCTTGGTAGGAAATTGTACCTGGCAGTGATGTTTAGCCTTCAATTCTTACATGAGATGATTTCCTTCATGAATTCAATGATAATTACATGCCAGAAGTATATAGAGATGATAAAAGAAGGAAATTCTTGAATCTAAAGCAAAGGACAATGACCATGGCTGAATATGAGGTGAAGTTCAATCAGTTATCTCATTATGCATCTTCATTAGTAGCCACTGATAGATATAAATATTGAATGTTTGAGGAATGATTGAGTATGAGCTCAGAGAAAAAATTACTCTTACAGACCTAGAGAGTTATGTTAAGCTAAAGGCAGCCAAAATCAGAGCTGAGAGGTTAGTAGAATAAGGGTCAGAAGTGCGAACAAAAAGGGGATCAAGTGATATTGTAGAAAGTTCCAATATGAAATAAAGTAGACATGGAGGATACATACCGCCATAGCCTAGTACCAAGGGTGGACATTGTAATTATAGAAGTAGAGAATTTGGAACTCCATCTTTTACAGGTAGAGGCCAGAATCACATTGTGGCACGAAGATTTGCATGTGTACATTATGGAAGACAACATAGTAGAGAATATAGAAAACTAACTGGCGAGTGTTTCTTTTATGGATCTCTTGATTATATGCTCAAAGATTGTCCTGAAAAGACTAAAGTGACAGGGGGTAGTAGAGGCGGAATTATATCAGAACCTACAGTGGGAGTTTCAGCAGCAAGTGGAGTTGGAACAACATCTAGTAGGGGTAGAGGTAGAGATAGAACAACTGCAACAGGTAGAGGTATGAGTAGATCAGAAGGTCAGAGTTTTAGACCTCAAACACAAGCCAGAGTATTTGCCAAGGCCAGACAAGAAGCTATTGATGCTCTAAAAGTTGTCACTGGTAAAATTCCTATCCATAGTTTAGAAGCTTATGCATTAATTTATCCTGGTTCCACACATTCATTCATATTAATAAACATGGCATTGATTATGTAAAAAGCATGAACCCTTAGGTTTTGATTTAAATGTGGGTACACCTTTAGGAGAAATAATGGTGGTGAACAATATATGTCGTGAATGTCCAATTTATATTGATAATATTGAGTTGGAAGCTAATATGATATTGTTGCCACTCCTTGAATTTAATGTGATACCGAGGATGGATTGGTGACTAAGCATTATACAATGGTGAATTATTTCACTAAGGAGATTATTTTAGAATCTTCAAATCAACCGAGGGTTATATTTTTAAGGGAAAGAAAAGTTGTACCTGTGTGTTTAATTTCTGCTGCAAAAGCTTTTAAAATAGTTAGAGGTGGTTGTGAAACTTATTTAGCGTATGTGATGGATACCAGAACTGCTAATAATTTGCTTAAAAGTATTCCAGTGGTAAGGGAATTTCCAGATGTGTTTCCAAATGACTTACTGAGTTTGCCACCTGATAGAGAAGTAGAATTCACAATTGAAATAATACCAAGAGTAGCACCAATATCCATTTCACCATATAGGATGGCACCAGTTGAACTACAAGAATTGAAAACTCAGTTGCAGGAATCACTTAATAAGGGGTTCATTAGGCTCAGTGTGTCACCTTGGGGTGCTCCATTACTATTTATGAAAAAGAAAGATAGGACAACGAGGTTGTGTATTAATTATAGCCAATTGAACTGAGTCACTATGAAGAATAAATATCTTTGCCCAGAATAGATGATTTGTTTGATCAATTGTAAAGAGCTTAGGTGTTTTCCAAGATTGACTTGAAATCAGGCTATTATCAACTTAAAATTTCAGAACTAGATGTACCAAAGATTGCATTTCAAACCAGATATAGACATTATGAATTTTTAGTGATGCCTTTTGGTTTAACCACTGCACCAGCTGCATTCATGGCTCTTATTAACAAGGTATTTCAACCTTATCTGGATAAGTTTGTGATTATGTTCATTGATGACATATTGGTTTATTCAAGAAACAAAGAGAAGCATGAACAATATTTGAGAATTGTGTTGCAAACCTTGAGGGAATAGTAGTTATATGCTAAACTGAGTAAATGTGAATTTTGGTTAGATCATATAGTATTTTTGGGACATGTAGTTTTTGGACAAGGCATAAAAGTGGATCCAAAGAAAATAGAAGCGGTAGTAAAATGGGAAACTCCAAGGAATGTTGCAGAAGTGAGAAGTTTCTTAGGATTAGCTAGGTACTATCACCGATTTATTGAGGGATCTTCATTGATAACCAGCCCTTTGACAAAGTTACTATAAAAAAAATGTTGCATTTGAATGGTCTGAAGCATGTCAGAAGAGTTTTGATGAATTGAAAAACATATTGATAACTGCTCCAGTATTAACAATCCCTACAGGCACATGAGGATTTGTAGTTTATAAGGATGCTTCTTATCAAGGTTTGGGATGTATGTTAATGCAATATGGTAAGGTAATTGGATATGCATTTAGACAACTGAAGCCTTATGAATTATCTTATCCAGTACATGACTTAGAGCTTGGTGCTGTTGTGTTTGCTTTGAAAATATGGAGACATTACTTATATGGAGAAACATTTCAGATATTTACTGATCATAAGAATTTGAGGTACTTACTGAGCTAAAAAGAGTTAAACATGAGACAGAGGCAGTGGTTAGAATTGTTGAAGGAATAAGATTGCACAATTGAGTATCATCTAAGAAAGGCAAATGTGGTAGTTGATGCTCTGAGTAGAAATCAAGAAGCAATGTGGCTAATTTACGGGTACTTCCACTGCCTTATTTAATTCAGCTACGAGCTATGAATATGAAGCTCAATTTGCAAGAAAATGGGTTGCTGGTTGCTACTTTATAAGTTAGACCAATATTGTGAGATAAAATTAAAGTAGTGCAAAGCAAGGATCCTCAGTTATAAAGAAAAGATTGAGAAAGTAAGAAAAGGAGAAAACAAAGAGTTTAACATTCAAGATGATACTTTGATGATGGGGTCACGTATTTGTGTCCCGGATATTGACATCCTATGCTAAGAAATTTTGGAGGAGGCACATAATGCTCCATATGCTATGCATCCAGGAATGACTAAAATGTATAACACTTTACGGTCATATTATTGGTGGCCCAGAATGAAGAGAGATGTGGCTGAGTATGTTTCAAAATGTTTGACATGTCAACAGGTTAAAGTAGAGCACCAAGCACCAGTTGGAAAGTTGAAATCACTGACAATACCAAAATGGAAATGGGAAAGAATAGCGATGGATTTTGTGTGTGGATTGCCAAGAACTCCCGAAAGAAAAATGCTATATAGGTGATTATTGATCGATTGACTAAGTCAACACACTTTTTACCTATTCGATGGGGTAGTTCACTTGAATTCTTGGCCAAGGAGTATGTGAATGAAATTGTTATATTACATGGGATACCAGTATCTATTGTATCAGATAGGGATCCACGGTTTACATCTCACTTTTGGAAGAGTTTGCATAAGGCTTTGGGCAGATGGGCAATCAGAAAGAACAATTCAAACACTTAAAGATATGCTTCAAGCTTGTGTGTTAGAATTCAAGGGAGCATGAGATGAGTATATCAGCTTAATGGAGTTTGCATATAATAACCAGTATTATAGTAGTACTTAGATGGCACCATATGAGGCATTATATAGAATAAAATGTCGCAGTCCTATTTATTGGGATGAAGAGGGAACTCATGTATTAGAAGAGCCAGAGATAGTACAAGACACCATGGACAAAGTAAAGCTAATCAAAAGCAGACTTAAAGTAGCACAAGATAGACAAAAGAGCTATGCAAATCAATATAGGAGAGCAATAGAGTATGAAGTGGGTGAGAAAGCATTCCTTCGAGTTTCACCATGGAAAGGGGTAATTCGATTTAGCATGAAAGGAAAACTAATTCCCCGATACATAGGGCCATATGAAATTCTTGTAAGAATTGGTCCATTGGCTTACAGATTAGCACTACCACCAGAAATGACTCAGATCCATGATGTGTTTCATGTGAGTATGCTTAGAAGATATCGATCTGATCCCATACACATACTTAAAAATGAAGAAGTGGAAATTGCCGATGATTTGAGTTATGTTGAAGAACAGACAAAGATCATTGGATATAAAATAAAACAGTTACAGAATCGAGAAATTCCCTTGGTTAAAGTGTTGTGGAAAAACCATTCAAAAGAAGAAGCCACATGGGAGACCGAAGAAAACAAGAAAGGAGAATATCCTTACTTATTCACAGGTATTAAATTTCGAGGATGAAATTTATTATAAGAGGGAGAGAAATGTAGCATCCCTATTTTCATCCATAATTAATATTATATGAACATATGCATCATAAATGTCTCTCATTTTAACACGTACATTATATATCATATTTACAAAAATGTAGAATATGGCATAAGATGACTTGTGTGATTTATTTTCTAGAAACAATAATAATGATGATAATGATAATGATAATAATAATAATATATTAAGTATTGGATATTTATGGGAGGTAGGAAAAGATTAAAAAACTCCACTTATCCACCTCCCATATGTCTCTAACATTAAATAAATAAATTAAAACAAATAAGTAAATAAAAGGGGAAAAGGGCGATGGAATCGTAGAGTAGAAAAAAAGAGTAAAGTGAGGAAATAGGAAAGGAGAAGAAGAAGAAAGAAGAAAAGAGAAAAAAAGAAAAGAGGAAAAATTTTAGGGTTCCTAATTTTGACTAAGGTAAGTGATTTTATCTTAATTTCTCATGTAATTATTCCCTCTTAATATGTTTATCATGATAATTAGAAGGAATTAAAAGGAAAAATAGTTTAATTGAAGATGAATTAAAAAGTAAAAATAGGTTAATTGATTTAAAAGATGAATATGGTTTTTCACGTTGAAAATTTTGGTTTTCAGCTGAAGATTGTGCTCTAATTTTCATGGCCATAGAAGAAGAATTAAGAGAAACTTGAAACATGAAATTTGTAGATTTATGTCTTATATTCATGTTTGTAAAAAGGTTTTGAGAAATAACAAGTATGTGAAATTCTATGGAAGTTTGTTTGGAACTGGTTTGGGTAACTATTCCAGCAGGGTACCTGATGTTGATTAATTATTTTGAGGATGTTGAATTAGATAAAGTGATAAACATGAGTTTTGTTTCTTTATATGTTATCTAAAACCTTGTAATGTATTTTTGTGAAATAATACATGTGTATTGAGAAATCGTCCATGGAGTGGGACTGGTTCTGCTTGCTATATCTGCAGGCAGTCCGGTTTTCCCCAATTAATATAAGGACCGTAGAGGCTAAATTAGATGAACGATAAAACATGAAAATTGTTTCTTTATGTGTTAAAATTTTTTCTGAAAACTGGTTTTTCAATTGAACTTGCATAACTTGAGAAATTCTAAATTGAATCAGACCTGCTCAAACTGTTCATGTGCAGAGCACATGTCTGAATTCAAAAACTCACCATTTATTGTACAGACCGTATATTGAGCTAATTTTTGGATATGCTATAACCCTATATGTATAGTTTTGTATAAAAATTTAATCAAGTAATTTGGAGTTTTGTGGTGTTAGTTATTCACTCTCAGGTCTAGTAAGGTCAAACTGTCTATCAAGAAATAAATATGCATAAATGTTAGGCTTTCACATATAAAGAACATATCCGAATTATATACAGAACATATCCTAATTGTATACAAAACATAAACATTAATTGTAGATATATTTTTAATGAAATATATGTCATATTTTAGGATCACAAAATATTGTTGAAGCTCGAGAGGGGGACACAAATTATGCATAAAGTGTTTGTTATCTAATGAGGTGAGTATATACATCAATTGAATTCTAATGTGCAATTATGTGATTATGTGATTATAAATGTGAAATTTGTGCTATGTGGATATATAACAATTGATAAATTTATGATTGCGGTATTAACTTGTTATACAATTGCACTTGATCATTTGCATTTCGATATAAGAGGATGTTGTGACCAGCTTGACTAATACTTACAAATCACTTGGAAAAAATATTAATGATAAAAGGATGTCACTTGATTCACTTGTTATATGCTGGCCAACAAAATTAATTGTCACTTGTCACTTGTTTCACTTGAACTCGGGTGCAGTATTTCTTACAACGTCACAAAAAATAAAAGGAATCAAAGCATATGCATATGTAATATTAGAATTTTGTATTTCTTTTGTGAGATGTTTGAATTGTTTGTTAAAGAAAACTTTAGAATTTAATTGATGTTTATATTCATTGAGTCGCGACTCACCAAATCGCAATTATTTTTCCAAATAATGAAGCTTGAAGTGTGACTATTTTGAAGCAAAAAGCATGGAGCATAAGTTGTCGGCCTAATCCAGACTCTCTCTCTCCTTATAGGATACATATGCTCACTAGTTAATATAAATGTTTGTATACGTGTATGGATATATATATAAATGCGTGTATAATAACTCTATGTGAATAAATGATGCTTAATAATAATATGAGATATCATGATGTGTAATAATAGTAAGTGTATAGGGTGTTACAGAAATAGCACCATAGTTAATTTAACCATCAAGGATTCATGGCTTAAAATCCATTCCTCTTTTCACCAAAACTCTTTTCTCTCAACATTCTTCAAATATAATTAATTATTTGGTAAAATGTATTTGATATTATTTAAGCAATATTTGTAAAATGATATTAGTTATTTTTTTTTCTTCGGATAAATATTAGTTAATTTTTTTCTTCGGAAAAATATTAGTTAATTAATATTAATTAACTTTTTCATTTTATTATTTTATCACCATACTAAAAAATTTTTATCGATATAATTCAATCTGAATAAAATTAAAAAGTCAACAATCCAATTCGGTTCCGAAAATTTTTAATCTTTATGCTCAGCTCTAACCACTACTGCCTCAGCCTCACTGATAAAACTCTCTTTTTTTTTTTTTTTAATCTGAAATGAAATCCTGTCAGCAAAAGGATGATGGGCCTGAAAGTATAATATTAAGCTGACTTTGTGCATCATACAAACCCAGTAATTCATTATATAACCATAAAGCCCACCGTTCGATTCCTCAAAAACTAGCCTCTGCACAATCAAAGACAGATCTTGTATATGCATCTTGCAGTTTTGTTGATTGAGAATAATATAGATATAAAGAGCTGCAACCTTAAATTTGCTTAGATAGAAAATGCCATAATAATAAAATGTTAAGAAGATTGAACGTCAAACTATATAACCAAGCTTTATATAAGTAACGCATCAATTTTTCCTTATTTTATAAGCATGAAAAAAAATATAATACTTTTTATAGAAATAAGTCACAAATTGTCTAATTAAATTAGTTATTATGAGACATTTTACCGCTTTTATGATTCTGTCTGAATTGAACTATATTAGTCAAAATTCAGTGGATTCTAAATGGCGATAATTTAGATCTATATATATACTAATAAATAATTATGTGCTTCATGCATGTGAATAATTTTTTTTTTACACTCGTGATGGCAAATAAATTATTAAATATATATTTCGATATTATTATTATTTAATAAAATAAATTTCATGAAAATAATAAAAGAATTATTTAATTATATAATAATTTAATATTACAAAATTGACATAGTTATAATTTACTTTAATTTTGATAAATTATTTATTTAAATAATTATACAATATTCTTTTAATATTGCTTATGATTAATATTTTTCTGAACTCTTAAACTAATTTTATATAAAGAATATTATGGCTATAATTAATCATAAGATAATAAGAAATCATTAGGTATTTTTTAATAAAAATTAAAAATAATAAAAATTTATATTTTCTTTACATAATAATCTAATATTACAATCTCATTAACTTATAATTTATTAAAATTTTGATAAAAAATTTCTTTGAGCAATGACACATTATTTTTCAATATTTTTATGCTAGTGCTTTTATTTATTTAAAAGTAATTTAATATAATTTTTAAATTTTAGTTGATAATTAAATGATAAAAAATAATTAATTTAATTTTACCACCCTTTATATTAAAATCTAATAAAATATATAAAATTATAATTAAACTACTTTCTTATATAACAAAAATACAACTCTTAAACAAATTATATGCTCTTTTTTAAAATATGATTATAGATACAAGATAAATAAAAAAATTAATTAATTTAGTTTTAATTTTTTACTTAATAAACTTTAATTTAATAATTTTTAAAAAATAATAAGAGTATTTTTTTTTTTATATGACAATCTAATTTTTCAATATTGATAGAGTTACATTATAATATAGTAATTTATTATAATTTTATTAAATTCTCTATTTGAGCAATTATACAACACTCTTTCAACATTTTTGTCTAAATGATAATATAATTTTATAAACTTGATAGTGTTATAATATAATAATTTATTATATTTCTCAAAAAAAATTTATTTAAACAACTATACACCAATATTTCAATATTTTTGACATTAATATTTTTCATAATTTATTATTTTATCAATTTTTATTTCAATTATTTATTTATTAAATTTAATTTAGTAAAATTTATAAAATTATGTTAACTTATTTAATTCATATTAGACATAATATAAGTATACCCAATTAAATAAAAGAAATATATATTTTTAATAAAATCACAACTAAAATTTTAATTAATTTAATTTTTGTTTTTGATATGATAGAAGTTAGCCTAATTAAAATAGAAATTAACCTAATTAAAATAAGAAACATACTTTCACTTTAGAATGAAATTTTAATTAATTTAATTTTTATTAGAGATGAGATTGAATTTAAATATACTTTCAATTAAATTAGAATTGTAATATCCTAGCTCTAGGTTAAAAAAATATATTGATAAATGAATTAATAAGCAAATTAGTAAATAAATAAATAACTTATTTGTATAAATAACTAAATAAAGTTAATTAGTTATACAATGAAAGTTAAGGGATTATAAGTGTAAAATTCCTAAGATTCCGCAAGAAGTTATATATGTGGTAACATTTGATTCGTTAAAAAAAGGAAGAAAAAGATAAGAGAATTAAGAAGAAGCATCTAGACAAAAAAAAAAGGACAAAACAAAGAGAAGAAAAAGAAGAGAAGACTTGTTGCTAATATCCCCAAATTCCACCAAAGAAACTCTATTTCTTTATTCCTCAACATCTTTAAATAACAAAAACTTCATCTTTATCATTTGGGTAGTGGGGATTTCATAAATTCATTACAAGATTGAGGGATTTCAAGCGCTTAGGTCTTTTAAATTTCGTTATTTGTTTTGGGTAAGCTATTTCTTTAACCTTGAATTATTTTTTGATTGTAAAAGTTCATCTGTGAGTTAAGTGATTTGGTTAATAAGATTGATTTTAAACTCTCGGTTTCATGGTTTAGTCCTAAATGTAATCAAGCAAGTAAATTAAAAAAAAAATAGTATTTTAACATTATGAAAGTGAATTTCATATTTGTTTTCTAACTATTTTTATTGTATATAAATATTATTTAAAACATGTTAATATATAGTTGTATGTATATTTGAATTGGGAAATTTATATGAATTTTTAGTTTAAAAATGCTTTTCTTGAAATAAAATTTAGAAGTAATATTATTGTTATTGTTGATATTATTATTATTATTATTATTATTAGTTGTTGTTGCTATTTAAAAAAAACACAGAGAAAGAAAAATGGGCATTTGTATTGAACTTTGTGGATAGTTTGTGCCAAAATTCATCTTTACAATTTTTTTGGGAGCTATTTATATATGCCGAAATGCTGTAGAAATTTTTAATTAAATAAATAAGAAATTTTCTTGCATTAATTCATATCATCAGTCATTTCATTTCGTATAATAATAGTGTAATTTAGGTTAGACTTGTCTTTGAGGTGATATTTCATATTTTCTCATTTAGGGAGAGATTCATCTTCTAGTGTAGGATAGTGCCACTTTTCCAAGCTAGAATTCTCATTTGTTCATTTCAAGTGAGTGGATAATGGTATAACATCGTAGTTTTAAATCTACTATATATATGTTTGAAAAATGATTTTCATTCAAACTCTCTTTTACATATGGTAATTGCAAATGTTTATTTTCTAGTACCTTGGGAACGTATAATGTTACTTTGATTTTGGTGTTATTTTATGAGAAATGAGTTTAAATGATATTTGGAATAATGGTAAACACTTAGTGATGTTGCCTGTGAAATCACACCTTAAATGTCGGGTGCATAATAGAAAATATACTATCTTCAGGTATTGTCTCTACGCACGTGTATGGCAAGGATTTGCACTTTGGGTTGCGAGATAAGACATTCAGCGCCCAGAGTTGCTAGGGATTTATAAGAAACAACTATAAGTGTATACAAGTTGATGTTTGACTATCTTTTAGTTGGTTTTTATTTAAGCTCTCAATAAGATCAAGTTTTGTGATGACAATGCTCTAAAGAGCTGGATAATGATCTTTTTGGCGTCCTAATATATTCAGAACATGATATAAAAATGAGTTTTTGAATTGATTTGCTCTAAAGTCCACTTGATGAACTCGTTGTTTCAATGTAATTTTTTTTTTTTTAAGATTGAAGTCATTTGAAATGATTTAAGTTTGTTTTAAACCAAACAGTTTAATTCTTAATATATGATATAATAACTAATTATATGTTCCCTCTGGTTATACTATTATCTTCTCACTAAGTAGTCGTACTTATTCCCTTAATTTATTTATTTTCAGACTTTTATTTTTCCTGAACAAATAGATCCTTGCACAACATTCTTGTGTGCACCTCAGTTATCAATTATAGTGGAGGCTGAGCCAATAAACTCTAACGATTTTGGATAATTTTGCTTAGAGAAGTCTTAAAGGCTATTGTACATGTAATTAGAGTAGAAAACTCTGGAATAGAAACTGAATTCCTTGGTATTTCGTTCATCAAGAGTATAGTTATATATATACAAGTATAGGAGACCTAATCTAGGAAGGAGAATCCCTTATAATGTAATCACCATAAATCAACCTATTAATCAATATTTACATTTACTTCTTATTTTGTATATACAGCCTGTAACACTCCCCCTCAAGCTTGAGCATAGATGTTAATCATGCCTAGCATGTTACAAAGATAATCAATCTGAATCCCATTAAGAGCCTTTGTGAAGATATCCCCTAATTATTCTCCAATTTTCATATACCTTGTAAAAATCAATCATTGCTGAATCTTTTCACGAACAAAGTGGCAATCAATCCTAATGTGTTTGGTGTGCTTATAAAAGACTAGATTAGATGTAATATGAATTGCTGCTTGGTTGTCATACCATAATTTGGTTGGCATTGAGACTTTGAGACCCACTTCACTGAGAAGTTGATACACCTACATCACTTCACACGCAGACTGGGCCATAGCCCTGTATTCTGATTTTGCACTTGATTAGGTAACTACATTATGTTTCTTGCTTTTCTATGAAACTAAATTACCTCCAACAAAGAAATAATATCCTGAAGTAAATCTTCGATCTTCCTTACATCCTGCCCAATCAGCATCTGAAAAACACTCAATCCTAGTATGACCATGATTGCCATACAGAATGTCACATCTAGAAGCTCTTTTTAAATAGCCTAAAATTTATTCTACTGCTCTCCAGTGATCAATAGTTGGAGACGTCATATACTAGCTAACCACTCAAACTGAATAGACAATGTCTGGACGTGTTACAATGAGATAATTCAACTTTCCAACCAATCTTCTGTATCTCTCAAAATCTTTAAACAACTCACCATCTTTTGTAAGCTGCAAATTAGGAACCATTAGAGTACTAAATGGTTTAGCCCCCAATTTTCTTGTTTCAGATAGTAAGTCTAGCACATACTTCCTTTGAGATAACAAGATTCCTTTCTTACTCCTTGTCAATTCAACTCCCAAAAAATATCTCAGCATTCCTAAATCTTTAGTATGAAGAAAGGATTTAAGAGATTAAATCTATGTAGAGTCACTCCCAATAATTATAATGTCGTTCATAAAGATGACTAACAGAATGATGCCACAATCAGATTTTCTATAGAAAATAGAATGATCAGACTTACTCTTCTGCATGCCAAACTTTTCAATAGCCTAACTAAACTTGCCATACTAGGCACATGGACTTTTTTTTAAACTATACAAGGACTTACGAAGATGGCATACCTTCCCAAACTCCCCTTGAGCAACAAAACTAGGTGGTTGCTCCATATAAACTTCCTCCTGAAGGTCTCCAAGAAGAAAGGCATTTTTTTATGTCTAACTGATGCAAAGGCTAATGATGAGTGGCTACTATAGAAATAAATAACCTGACAAAAGTAAGTTTAGCAACAGGAGAAAATATGTCAGAATAATCGACTCCATATGTCTGAGCATATCTTTTAGTAACAAGTCTAGCTTTCAATCTAGCGACAAATCCATCAGAATTAACTTTTACTGTAAACAACTATTTACACCCAATAGCTTGTTTTCATACAAGTAATTTTTCCAAGGTCAAGTACCATTGTCATCGAAAGCATTCATCTCCTCAATCATTGCATTACCCCAGCCAGAATGTGGTAAAGCTTCATAAACAGTTTTAAGAACAGAAACAGAATTGAGAGATGCAATAAAAGACCAAAAAGACAAATGGTTATAAAAAAATAAAAGAAGAAACTAGATAGGTGCATGTACGTTTACCTTTACGGAGAGCAATGGGAAGATCATCATTAGGAACCGGATCTGACGATAAAGAAACTGGCTCATCAAGACATGAAGTAAGAGGATCAGGAACAGGTGCAGCAACAGTATAGGACTTTGTGTCCAATGGGAATATGTTTGTATGACATAAGGCTTAATAAGAGCTGAAGGAGGATGAGCAACAGTATAGACTAGCAAATCATCCTCCTCCCCCTGACCAGTAGGACCTGAAGATGAAGAAAATGGTGTATGTTCCAAAAAGGTAACATCAGCTGATACAATATACCTACTAAGACTAGGACAATAACACCCATATCCCTTCTGCACATGGGAATATCCAAGAAAGATACACTTCAAAGATTTAGGATCAAGTTTAGTAACCTAAGGGCGGACATCCCGAATAAAGCAAGTACATCCAAATATCCTAAGTTCACTGAGAAACAATGTCTTATTAGAAAAGAGAACATGAAAAGTAATCTCACCAGACAGGACCGTGGAAGGCATCCGATTGATAAAAAAATAAGTTGTAGAAACAACATTAGCCCATAAATGTTTTGGAACCCGCATCTGAAATAATAAGGTTCTAGCAGTTTCAAGAAGATGTCTATTCTTTCTTTCAGCAACACCATTCTGAGAAGGTGTGTCCATACACGATGTTTAATGAAGAATATCATATTGGATCATAGACTTTTGAAATTTTTTTGACAAGTATTCCTTAGCATTATCACTTCTTAAAATTTTTATAGGCGCACTAACTTGAGTTTGAATCTCAGCACAAAAAGCAGAAAAATGAGAGAATAATTCAAAGTATCTAAACCTAGTTTTAAAGCTAATAGAACTAAGATGATGGTGTTTGGCAAATTGACAAGACTCACAATCTAAAGAGGACATGCTAGAAAACTGAGGACAAACTTTCTTAAGAATGGGAAAGAAGGGTGACCCAACCGGTAATGTGCTTCAAAAGGAGTGACAACTCCAGTACATGCTATAGACTTTGGAATTTGTGTATCAAGGATGTTAAGACCTCCACACTCATGTCCCTTACTAATAATCTTCTTCATCATAAGATATTGAAATAAATAATCATAGGGGAAAAATGACACACAATAATTGAGGCTATGAGTGAGTTTACTGACAGAAATCAAATTAAAGGATAACTGGGGTAGATTAAGAATAGATGATAAAAAGAGTGATGATGTAGGATTGATTATTCCAGATCTAATAACATAAGATGTGGAACCATCTACTAAAATAATAGGAGAGGTAGATTTATATGACTAAACGGTAGAGACTAAATTAGAATTGCTTGTCATGTGATCTGTAGCACCAGAATCAATGACCCATTTTGAAGAGGAAGAAACAAGACATGTATTGGGATTACTTGACTCAGGAGTGGACTAGGTTTTTATTGCTTCTTGAAGCTAAGTCAGTCTGGCATATTCATCTGCAGATACCATAACAGACCCTTCAAATGTCTCAAAAGTAGATGCAACATGGGCATACTGGGCTCTCCTATACTGAAACCTCCGATAATCCCACTTGATATGACCTGACTTATGATAATAGTGACACACTATTTCCCCTAACTTTTGTCTATGACAATATTTTTGTCATAGTTGTTGGATCCCATGCCCTTATTACCACCACCACTCCTGTATTGTTGTTTCCCTCCCTTAAATGTATTATGACAACTAACAATAGCACTATTAGGTTGAGCAGTCGGTAAGCGTTCTGTATGAAGAACCCCATTGAAAGCCTCTTATAAAGAAGAAATCTCTGAACCATAATGAATTTAGGATTTAACAGTCTCAAAATTAGATGGAAGACCAACTAAAAAACTCATAACAACCATATTCTCCCGCTGAGCTTGTTGTACAGTTATATCAATACTGAAAGGAAGCAATATGTTGAGTTCTTCATATGTTTTCTTGCAATCCATGAAATAATTGGTAAATGGCCATCAATAGAAATACAGAGCAAATATAATTCAATAGTTTGACTCTAGTTTAGATATTTTGTACTATTAAGTTTATGTTTCGTGATTTTTGACATAATGGGAACCAAATCAGAGACAACTATGACCTTTTTCTCTGCCATATTTCAAAAGAACAACCAACTAAAAGAAGGAAAAACTCAGAGAAATTAAAATTGAATACTAATAGATTTTGGATAGAAAATGATCTTATAATGGTGCAGATGCAGGCCCAAAAGGTATGAAATCAAGATGTACAGACAAAAACAAGTTGAATAAAAATGATTGGAGCAAATTTCGGCAACTCACATGCCCTCATGCGCCGGTGAGTGAAAATTGGGCAATAGTTTTTGTTGGCGCGTGTGACTCACACGCCTGGATTCCGATGACTAGCTTTTAGGTTCAAACTGATCGACAAGTAGCGCTCCTCCCTAGGCTGGCGGTGTCAATAAGAGACTCTCCAAAGGTGATGACCCAAGTTTGACAGTCTTACCCTCACTCACTCCCAACAACCCAGAATTTTGATTTTTTTCTAAAACAGAAAACCCTTACTTTGATACCATGTAATCATAGTAGAAAACTTAGGAATAGAAATTGAAGTCCTTGTTCTTTCATTCATCAAAAGTATAGTTATATATATACAAGTCTAGGAGACCTAATCTAGGAAGGAGAATCTCCTATAATGTAATTACTATAAATCAACCTATTAATCAATATATATATTTACTTCCTATTTTGTATATACAGCCTGTAACAATACAGTTGATAAATAGTTACTCTTTACCTTGTATATAGTAAGCTTATAATGATATCTTTTAGTCTGTATGCCTTTAAATAGAATTTGGTTCATGATCTTAGTTCTATAGAAGCTCTTTATACTATTGTCATACTTATCTTGGTTATAGAAGATGGGTGTTACAAGAATTATATTTTAAATTAAATTAAATTAAATTTTTATTTGTAAAAATTATCTAATTTTTATATAATAATGAATAAATTTGAGTTTATAATTATGTTTCTCTCCCTTGTACATTATATATTATAGATATGTGTGTTTACTTATACAAAATTATTTTCTGTTTTCATTTTTCAATTTTTAAAGAAAATGAAAACTTTTCATTTTTATTGAATATTTGTAAAAGATGTTTACTTGTTAGAAATTGAAAACTATTTTCCATTTTTTGAAAACAAAAAATAGAGAGATAATCTATAGCTTGAAAAGTAGAGAGATAATCTATGGCGTGAAAAGTAGAGAGATAATCTATGGCTTGAAAAGTAGGGAGATAATCTAGGGCTTAAAAAGTCGAGTTTGTTTTGTTTTCTAATGCTATAATAAAGTAATAAATAATAAATAAAAAAAGAAGTAGAAAAAACATGGTAATGAAAACTCCGTGTTTTCACTCTATATTTTTAATGAGAAAATTTTTTTTTAAAAAAAAAACTTGTTTTACACTGTTCTCTTAAAATTGTAAAAATGGTGAAAGCAGTTTTTAAGTGACATTTTTATGAAAATATCCAATGTAAACACAAAGTTTTATTTTCTATTTTCATTTTGAAAAATTTTCTAGAAAACTGGAGTAGTTTTTTCTAAGTAAACACGACCTAAATGTTTTAACACGTCTAAAGTTTAAAAGTAATAAATTATCATTTTTTACTTTAGAATTGCACACCACATAATATTATTAAGGATCGTATAAAATGATTTTTTTATTTTTTTGACTTGATGGTTATTTCAATGTCATTTTGGAAGAAAGAGCAACGGGAGTGGAGATTTGAACCTACACCCTCAACCTTCATATGTCACATGCCTTGACCATAGATTACACTATAGGGACACATAAAATGAATTCTAATCTTATCAATGCCCGTCTCATGATTCCATAAATTCCTTCGTCTTCCTTAGGTGTTAGGTTTGGAATTCACGAAGGCCAGTTTAGAGCCGTTTCAAAAAATTTGAACCTTAAACCAGCGGTTCCGCTTCCAAACTGTCGGTTCACGGTTTCAAACTGAAAAAAAAACTATTATTACTCTTTAATTTTTTTATTATTATTTCCCTCTAAAATTCATACTACTACTAAGTATTATTTTTATTATTATTGCTCTCTATTATTATTATTACTACTACTGCGATTACTTATTTTATTATTATTATTTCCTCAATTTTTTTCAAAATTTTTTTATTTTCTCCATAAATATATTGTTTTCATTAAATCAAATAGCAAGTTTAATTAGAAGAAGAAGAATAAGTCAATTTGAGGAGCAATCACAACCATCTATTATTAATATAGACAATACGATGGATAATTTAGAAGAAAAATTTACAGACACCGAAGAAAATTTGGTGAAAGAAATCGCCACTAATATTAATTCACAAGAACAATAAATTAAGAGGGATGATGATGATGATGAATTTGTAGAGATGACAACAACCGGAATCGAAGGAACTTCCGGTATTGATAACGACTAAATTAATAAGGAAAAGGGGTATCAAATATTTTTTTACAGGTAAGAGAACTACGTTGTCTTTTATTCCTCTAAACCCCAAGAGGATATATACGTAACAACTTAATTTTTGGTAAGAAAATTAAGTTCAATCCCGATAATTTTTTCTACTATTTTCATTCTTAATTTTAATTTATTTATTATTTAAATTTATTCACTTCAATTTTTAATTACATTAGTGTTTTTTATTTAATTTAAATTATTTTAAAAATTATTACAATGTTTTAAATTATTTAAATATAATTATAAAATTAAAAAATAATAAAAAAGTTTAGAACCAGAATCAGCCGGTTCAAAATTGGCTAAGGCCCAATTATGATTCCAGTTCCATAAACCATAAAATCAAAACCGACCAGTTCCGATCCCATAAACTATGGAACTAGAACCAGCCGGTTCTGAACTAAAACTGGTGGTTTCGAAACTGTGACCATAGAGTATGCCCACAAAATAAACATGCTTTTATTAAAAATGGATAAATTCATTATGTCCTCCTCCATCCTAATATAGTTGTATATAGTATTGGAGTTAAGACATTTATCATCTAATTTATTACAATTATTAATGAGCAAAGGGATAACAACTCTGTCAATCCTAAAAAAAATTATGTTTTTTCTATTGAGTCTTACAAGAAAAAAAAATTTACACTGAAGTTCTAAAACTAATTTAAAATCTCCCCGTTAGTCCTAGGCTATTAAACCTAACAGAACTTGATGGCATGTCAATGATGTTGGATAACTTCTTACCACGTCAGTAGCCACCTAATCTTATCTTTTTGCCACAATGGAAGAGCTTCCATGTCAGATTTCCACTAACTAAGTTAAAAAACTAGGTTCATCCAAATACGTGATACTCCGGCAGAGCATGGGTGTTACCTGCGATCACCATATTCCAATTTGCTTTCTTACTGATGCCATCGCCCAGAGAAATTGGATGCTTTCTCACCGATGCCATCACCCAGAAATAAAACCTACAAACAATAAAATCTTTGAATCAGAGAAATCAAGCAAAAAAAGAAAATAAAATGATCCTAGGACTCATACAATTCACCAACAGAAGAGGAGACGATGCCGAAGAATCGGTTCTAGACACCGAGAATGGAGACGAGTTGATGCATGTACAACCTGACATTGCTATCCTGATAGGCAATCACTTACTAGAA
The DNA here is from genome assembly GCA_949671775.1 of Mallotus repandus. Lineage (NCBI taxonomy): Eukaryota > Viridiplantae > Streptophyta > Magnoliopsida > Malpighiales > Euphorbiaceae > Mallotus > Mallotus repandus. Next base: position 20,679 of record CATIWM010559031.1, read on the forward strand.
TCACCAGGCACTCTTTTTATCTTAACCAGGTAAAATTTTTTTCAATCCCTTTGAACTAGTGTTTCGAAAGTACTTTTGTTATGGCAATAACATTGTAGAAAGTTATAAAAAAAATTCAGGAGAGTGGTGTGGCTAAGCGATGTGGATAGAGCAAAAGGATAAGCAGTTGATTTCTTGTCTATTTTGCTGCATGCATTATCAAGGGATCCTGAAGCTTATTCATCTCTTTACATTTACATTCAGGCAATTTCTTTAACTGCCTCTTGTCAATTCTACTTTTAATCAAGTGATCATTTTATTCAAAAATAAAAAGTTGTGATTTTTTTTAAGGTTTATGCTCTGTTACCTTCTTCCCATTTTTGATGTCGCTTTTTATTATTATTTTTTTCTATTGAAGATTGAGACAAAAGCTGATGACTCTACTTTGTTTTAGGTTTTATTTTGGTTTTCAATTGGGTGTTGCGTATAATTTGTTTGTGAAAATGCCCGAATTACTTCTTAGAATGTGATGCTTTTAGGTTTTGCTCAACTAGGTTTATGATAGAGTTTTTTGTATATTTTGGGAGATGAGGAATGAGGGAATTATGCCTGATTCAGTAATGATCGTTGGAATGAGTCAAGTAATATCGTGCGTGAAGAATTTGGAATTAGCCAAGGGTGTTCACTCATTTTACAAACGTATGTTATGGGATGGATTTGGGCCTGATATTAGTACCATTGTTAGCTTGCTTTCTTAATGTGTAAAGCTAAAGGCAGTTTTTGAAGGCATGGAGGTTCATTCTCATGGAATTAGATTTGGTTGTGATTCAGATATTCATATGGCAAATACTCTTATTTCTATGTATTCTAAATGTGGAGATGTTTATTCTACTAGATGTTTGTTTGACAGTATGTGTAAGAGAAGTTGTGTTACATGGACTGTAATGATGAGTGGTTTGTTGAAATATGATAAGAAAAAAATTAAAAGATGGATGTGGGAATGTTATCCCACATTGAAAAGAAAAGAAGGAAGGGGGATCAGTTGGTTTTGGCAAAAATCTCACATTGTTTTGTTGTAGAAATTAGGGGAGTCCTTAGGCTATAAAAGGACTCCTTCCCCTCCTTTGTTATGTATGTTAATCACCATATAGTATTTAGTGTACCATTGAAGCTATTAGCTATACTAGTAGACAATTTATGAGAAATTCTCTTGGGTGTATACTTAAGCTTTTGGGTGTGAGTGAGAGTTAAATATTTTGTAGTGTGGTTGTAATAATTTTTCACATAGTGAATATTTTTCTCTTGGTTGTCTTTTGACAACGCCCGTGGTTTTTCTCCAATTTGGGAGTTTTCCACGTTAAATTATTATGTGTTTCTTTGTCTTATTTTTCAAGTATTTTTGTTTAAGTTGTGATCTAGTGTGGTGAAGGGATTTGTTGGATTGTAAGGGGTTTATTTTCCCCAACATGGTTATGCTGAGAAAGGGGGTATTGATGAAGCATTGAAACTGTTTAATGCGATGGAAGGATGGAAGAAGAAAAGACGCAAAACAATTTTGGATAGAATTAAAGAAGAGAAAGGAGTCAAAAAGCAACCATGAATTCAGTAGAATTCGTTGTCTTTTATTCTCTTTTTTTTTTTAAGAGTGTTGTCTTTTATTCTCAAGAGAGGAAGCTAAACCTAGTTTTGGAACTTAGTGGAAATTTGATGTGAAACTTAATGGAAATTTGATGTGAAAGCTCTTCCACTGTGGCAAAAAGAGAAGATTAGGTGTCTGCTGATGTGGTAAGAAGTTGTCCAACATCACTTACACGTCATCAAGTTCCGTTAGGTTTAACAGTCTAGGACTAATGGGGAGCTTTTTAATCAATTTTAGAACCTGATTGTAAATTTTTTTTCTTATAGGACTTAATTGAAAAAATACAACTTTTTTTAGGACTTTCAGAGTTGATAGCTCATGAGCAACCAAAGGCCAAATCATATTTCAAATAGATTGGCACAATTTGAGTACGAATTTCTTATCCCCAATGTTATATTATACTAGCTTTTTAAGCTGTTATTAATTATTAAAGCAAATAATTTTAACTCTTTTAAATCTATCACATACATAAAAAAATAAAATAAAATAACAATAAAAAAAAAAGGTGTTATACTACTACAAAGAGGCTGTTGGCATTAAGCAACTCCATCAATCAATTAGGTACTAAATTTTTTTATTATTAAAATTTGTTAATTATTGTTTAATTACTTCTTTTTAAGTGTTACGTTTTGAGTTATTTCTTTGAAATGATGCTCTTTACTACTTGAAATTATAAGTTATTATGGATAATTTATTATATGTTGTTTTTAGGAAATGAAATTATATTTGTTCGTATGATTAATTATCTAACAATTTTTGTTCTTAGAGATATATATAATATAAGTCTGATTAAGTATACAAACACTTGATATGAAATTTGATATTGAAGAGAGTGCTTATGTCTTTTACAAAAACAATGCTCATAAAATTGGATTTCTGTTAGAAAACAATATGTGAAACGCAAACTAGATGGACAGGTGAAAAGGATAACATTTTGTTGTTGAAGGGAAGGGCAAAAAAGGGTTGACAAGAGGTGTGAATATGTAAGATTTCAGCATCCAATTACTAGAATAAATTGTCTGGCATAAGTGACTTGTCAACTTAAAATTGATGGCATGTTTGATGTTTCATTTAAGGCTTTTTGCAGTAGTATAGCAGTTTTTTTTTTAATTGTTATGTTTTTTTTTTGACAATTAATCTAGATAACAGAGACTCATGGACGAGAACAGAAAATAAATGCAAGTTGGAGAATTAAATTTTATTTTTAACTAAATGTCTTGATCTATAATATAAAAAATATATATATTTTTTAAATAATTAAATTAAGTGGTTAAATCCTAACACTATAAGAAGAGAAAATAAGAAGGTGAGGAGTTTGATTTTTAGTCTCCTCAACAGAATATTCACACTTTTTACCAGGTCTTTTTAATAGAATGTCCACATTTTTTACCATTTGAGCTACTAGTGAAAAACGAATATTTTACTGTTTATTTTAGATGGATTAGAATTTTTTAATTGTTGTGTTAATTTGTTTGCTGAAAAATTAAGATATATAATTATTTTTGTGTTTTTACAATTTCCTTTATTTATCAATATATAGATTTATTTTGTGTTTAAGAGATTTAGAAGAACCAAAATTATTTATTTTATTCATTTTTTAAAAAATGACACATCATTGGGAGAGGAATTCCTACTTCTTGGACGTAAAAAAAAACTGTCCATTTCATTTGAGCAGTTATTCCAGGATATTAGCCTGCCACCCTATAAATTGCTCAACGACATCCCTTATGCGCAGAGTCCTGATGATGTAGATAAACCCTTTAAAAACAATGATTATTCCAGGAATAAGAGGGGTTTTTCTGGTTTTTTTTTTGTCCTTTCTTACAATTGTATTTATACCTAACGCTATGTAGAGCTGTTTTGCCAGCTGAGTAACCGACAATATCCAAATACATGTTTATCCAAATACATGTTTGAACGTTTTGATTAATCAGAAATGTAAATTTCTACTGTTAATACTAATAAAAACCAAGATACAAGTATCACAATGGATACTAGACTGGTTCTTTGTTTTCGCCAACTTAATACCCACAGAAAATACCAATGCCAAAACAAGAAGTGAAATTTAAAATGGAAGCATGCATCAACGAAGAGAAGAATTCCATGTCCGGGTGTTTCGTGGTTGAAGGGAACAGTAAGCAACTTTTCATAGTACACATTTAAACCACAAATACATACATATACTTTAGACATTGATCAGCAAGTATATATATATATATATATATACTGCTAGAATATGTACATAGGGTACCACGGAAACAGAATTATAAATACATGAACATGTGCAAAGTAAAGCACACCCATTTTCATGTACAGCAAGGAAATTAAGTAATTCATAACAGCTCCTTCAAATTTAATAAAATATATAGTAGCATTTGTCCATCGACGTTCCAGCAGGAAAGGAAAAAGCACGCAAAAGTGGCTGCACAAGAGCCCTCCATCGGCAACCAATACTTGCAGTGGTCTCTAGCCACCTCACTCACCCAGAAAATTTAAACCATTTACCCTACATCATTACATTACACCACACATCTCAAAATCTTAAACAGTAACAGTAGAAATATTAACAGTTATTTGAGATTAAGTATATACCATAATTAGGGAAGGCTATGTTAATTAATTAGGCCTAGCTTAACTGCTGTTATGTATTGTTATTTGAATTACCAGCCCAAAGAGAGTGCAGCTTTCACGTCTAATCTCCATGCAAAACCACCATTATCCATTCTCCACACGTCACATGGTAGCGTTATCGCTCTCCTTTCTTTACCATTACTACACGTGCTCTCATTTTGCACCCTCACTCTGCACGTGAACGCGCTGTTATTCCCAACCGCCTCCGTCACCGTAACTTTATCTTTTATCACCAACCACACCACCACTTCTACTGCTCCTCTTCCTCTTCCATCCTCGGACTCTCCCTGGCCCACCATCTTCTTATACGCCTCGTTCGTCCACGTCACCCTTCCAAAACCATCAGATACAAAACCTGGGCACGTGTCTCTCTCTAGATTCATTCTCCTCTCTTCATCAGTATACCCTAATCCCTCCATATCCACCCACGTGTCCGTTACGCATTCCACTGTTACGCAGGAACAGATGACCACTCTCATGATCCGAGGATCCGTCACCGTTGGATGATCTACCGACATGCCAAACGCTGTCGTCGTAGCTCCAGATATCATCATCAGATCGTGATGATGGCTTTTTCCATTACCGCCAAAACTAAGCCACCTAGGTACGCTCTTTGCTTGCCTTGGTGAAAGTAGGTCAGGAGTCTCAGGTAAGAGCGGCAGAGTCACCACCGCCGTGTCTACTTTCTCTTCGCTCGAAGCCTTTCTTTTCCCGTTATTGTTACACCTCTTATTATAATTACTATTGCTGTTCAATCTTCTCCTTCCTCTTTTTGACCTGGAACTAACATCACCAATTATCTCGGGAGAAGTTGAACCTGTATTTGCCGGCTTGGGAGCGATCGGCCGGAATCTCAGCATTATCCGATCTACTGTTGACATATCATAACCACCTCCACCCCCATTACTGCCACCACCGTACCTAGCTATGCAGCAGCCTCCTCTACCGTCCATTTTCAGTTATTTTCTCTATTTTTCCTCTCTTTTTTCTTTCAAAAAAAAAAAAATACTACCCCTCTGAAGACGTAGGTACTTAACCATAAATGCAAAAGATGTACAGAAGGAAGGAGAAATATTTATAACAAGGGTGAGGACGACGCGTGTGGAAGTCCTACACGTGTGTAACAGTAGGGTTTAACAGCACTGGTTGAGAGGAGTAACGTGGCGTTGGGAGTTTTAGTAGTGGGGTCTGTTGAATGTGAAGATTTCTGATTGGGCCCCACTGGTAGCCAATAGGATTGCTGGGAGTGTTAAGTCCTTGCTACGAAATAGGGGCACGTACTCGTCCAACCTCGTGCGGCGTGTCAGGCCTTTGTGGAGCTTTTCTTTTTTTATTTAATTTTGTACATTCTGATAGTTCGAGAAAGAGGACACGTGGGCCAATTGTATTTGAAAAATATATGAAATACCAAACGTTATTTCGGAGGGTATGATGGCGCCACGTGGACGGTAGATGTTGACATAATGATAGATCGATTGTTGGCTTGTTGCCTATAATTAGAGTACAACACTGCTAATAATTGGTTGGATGGTTAAATTTGGAAGAATCAAGAATCAAATTTTACTGGTATTAATATCAAGATTTATCTCCTTAATTCATCCTATGCAAAAAATACTTAATGTTTAACACTTTATATAAATATAATAATAATAATAATAATAATAAATAATATTTGATCGATAGTATATGTGATAATAATAATAATATTAATAGATAATATATGATAGATATTAGATTTGATGAATATGATATAATATATAGAGTGTTACATGTTGTAATATGTAATGATTTTTAAAAAAAAATACTACACCCACTTGAAAAAAAAATTTACATTCATCCTGCACAATCTCGATCTGGATGGTTAGATTATCGCCATAAACTTTACAGAATCTTTAGTTTGACATCCCCACTCTACTCCCAATTTAATATGTTGCGGGTTCAATCGTGTAACATGTTTAAATGCAACTAATAGTAAAGCTGCAACAATTAATCATGCATGGAGTAGTCCATGAGTCCATCTCTCTCATCTCATGTATATGTTGTAGAATATTTGGAGGATTTTGATTTATAATAAATTTATTTTTATTATAAATAAGGAAACTTTCAATATAAAAAAAATTATACACACTACTCACATGTACCACTACTTTTTTATTTTCATGCACTCTCTTTTTCTTCTGGACACACACATGTCATACAAATGAGAATGGATGTATTTATAGGTGAGGGTTAGATACTATTCCCACCTCCTCACTTACACCTCCACACTTACACTTCCTTACTTACACCTCCTTAAAGACTAAGCATAATAAGTTGTCAAAACCAACTTGAAAACAACTTGTGACAACTAATGCCAAGTTGTCAAACAACTTACAAGTAACAAAAGTAAAATTGATTTTGGCAACTAAGAATTCAAAGTCAAGTTGGCTTCTCCTTATAAGTTGGTTAACTAAAGTAATAATCTTCTAGAAAGATATAGAGAAGGCTATAGAGTT
>CATIWM010559058.1:0-10657 GCA_949671775.1 Mallotus repandus
CCTGCTTTTATCTGTCAGCCAGTAGGGTTGGGAAAGATTGCAAGACTTATAAACGAAGGGAAGATAGATTCTCATGAATTAATCACCATGAAAACTCTCAAGGTACAATGTCATCCTTGTATAATTTTCAAATTTAACCACATGCTGTGGTGGACTTTGGATTGTGTTGATCATTGCAGATCTTATGATAGGATACTGGGGCCATCGGAAAGCAGATAAAAGATGGGGTAAGACTGATGGGACGGGGTGCTGATCAAATTAAATGGCCTATTCATCTGGAGGTAAATATTATTAGACAAATTTTGCTTTTTGTGCTCAGCCCAACTCAATTTGTATTTTTGGATTCCAGCAATACTAGCTATAATGTAAGGCATATTTATTTTTCTGTTCTCATTTTCTGCAATTATATTATCACATTTTCTATTCTATTTGGTATATTTCTTTTTGCCCAAGTGGTGGTGTTATAGACTTGGCATCTAGTGGTTCACTGCTTTGAGACCTGCTAGTGTTGCAATTTTTGTTTTTCAAGATGATGGTGGTGGTTTCCTGACTTTCCTGATGGGTAAAATTTCATCCTCATATTTCCATTCAGACTTCTATCTGATTCCCTCTTTTTGTTGTCACTTGTGCTTTAATAGGCAACCAGATATAGGAAACAGGCAGTTAGAATAGTGCTTCACAAATTTTGTATCTTATTCCCTTTCTTGGTTGTTGAAACAAGGAGAGAGGCAAGCATAACCAAAATAGGAACCCATATCATTGCGTAATCATTCACAAATTTTGTATCTTATTCCCTTTCTTGGTTGTTGAAACAAGGAGAGAGCCAAGCATAACCAAAAATAGGAACCCGTATCATTGTGTAATCATTTTATTGTTTGAAATAAGCATTATGCTCTTGATTATATACATATAATTTTTGCATCTGCAAATTACAACTAAAAAATTGGAACATGTGAGCATCTGCCAAAACATAAGAGTAATTTATATCATTGCATAATTATCTTACTGTGTGAAACAAGTATTAGGCTGTTGATCTTAGTTTCCACGAAAATTTGCTTCTGACTCAAATTTGCAGTTGCAAAATGTATATGTTATCTTCTGCTACTAATGTAAGCTTGGTATGCCTGAGTTACTTGTATCATTGTCTTTGTTATTGGTTATATGCTGCAGTATCTTTCACGCTGATTGTCAAAGCCAGAAAAAATGGATTTATAACTGTTTAAAGCGTAATTACTTTGCTTTTTGCACACACCGCAATCTGGTGCTTATAACTTAAAGTTTGCAGGTATCAAGAGTGACAGTTAGAGCAAAGGAAACAGTTGAATCTGCTGGTGGATCTGTAAGACGAGTGCATTACAACAAGTTGGGTTTCCGAGCACTGCTGAAACCTGAGTGGTTTGAAAAGAAGGGTAGGTTGCTGCCAAAACCAGCCAGGCCTCCGCCAAAGCTAAAGAGTAAAGTTGATAGCATTGGCCGCTTGCCTGCTCCAACGAAACCTATTCCATTTTATGCTGAAGACAAAGAAGCAACCTCCAGTCCTTCTTGAGTTTATCATATGACCATTTTGTCAGAATTTAGCAATTTGTTACTCTGTAAACAGATTTTGGTTCCTTGGGAAATTTTAGTTGCCGCTCTTTCACTCATGCATACTTGTTTTTTAAGTACAAGTGAAGTTGTCAGCAAAATTTTGATAGGCTTCTAAAGAAATAATGGCAAGTTTCTTGTATGCGAAACGTAGATTTTTATTCGGCTGTTCACATCAACTTGGAGACTTTTGTCAAAAGACATGAAGGCTAGTGCCTAGACGAATGCACAGGCAATTTGGCATTTGGCAGATGGTGGAAAGCAGCAATAATTAAATGGGAAAAACCTTGTGGTTAGACTACCTTTTCACTTAAAAGGTAGTGGTATTTTTTATTATATTTAAAGGTACATAGTTTGATTCTACTTGTATTTTAGTATTCTATTCAGAATAATGTTATAAATTTTTAATAGTAAAATTATTTGCTAATTAGTGTAGCATTCAATTAGTTAAAATAAATTTACAATAAATAAAAATAAGATGTATTTTAATTTATTTTATTATGAATAAAAAAGAAATAATTTTTAAAATAAAATTATAATATTTTTAAAAGTATCTAAATAGTTATATTGATAGTAAATTACGTGTAAAATATTTGTATTATTGAGGAGTGTTATATTAAAATTTTGACGATATTGGTTGATACGGTATTAAAATGATATTAAATGAAACCACGTACCTCTAAATGTTACGAAAAAACCTTTAAATGAAAATGTATTAACTTATCCCTAATTACATTAAATTTGAATTTAGATATGAGGTTACTTTATATTTTTTTTTTAGCCTAAAATTATTATGCTTGTTATTTTAAAGTCCAAAATGAAGTTATATTACGTCTATAAAAGTTTTAAATTTCATTTATGTTGCCTCACATAATAGCACTATTATGTTTTTCTTTTTTTTTCTTTTTTTCTTCTCTTATGTTTGTGGAGACTTTGCCTAAAGAAAGTCTGCAAAACAACACAAGCCAAAAACAATGTTCTCTACATCTCACGTTGGAATTAAATATTTGGGGTATGCAAGGAAAAAATATATTTTACAATTAACTAATTACATGAGAAAAAAAAAAGGAAGATGCCGGGAGGCCTAGCCAGGATGGCTTAGGCTGAGGCCCTGGAACCTTTAGGTCTCAGGCCAGGTTTGAAGAAATTAAAAAAAAAAACCTATTTAATTTTCTATTTAGATGAACTCAATTTGCATATAGGATTGGACAGAGATTTCTCTCATTTTCATACTTTTACCTCTCGTTGTAAGATTAAGAAATTAACTGTCTTATCACTATGACAAGTGTTGTCGTCTTGTTTTCATAACAAGTTTGTCTTTTTTGCTTTGTGATTATTCTCATCTTTCTCTCATTTGTCTTATTCAGTTTATTATGGCTACTAGTATCACCCAACCAAAACATACTCTTGAGGAGGAGTATCAAAATTTGAATATTACAAATGGACCGGTAGAGGGCTTAGTGGTGGCAGACGGCGATATGCAACCAGAAACAGAAAAGTTCCAATACTATTTTATTGGCAAGTTAATGACTGAAAGGCCTATTAACTTCACTACTTTTAAGAATACTCTAGCGGTTATATGGCATCCTTTTAGAGGGGTGTGTATCAAAGAAATGGGGAATCACATCTTTATATTTCAATTTAACCATGAGGTTGATTATGACAGGATTATTGAAGGAGGGCCATGGTCCTTTGAACAAAACCTCTTGGCAATGGTTCCATTTAACATAAATATACCTACGGAGAAACTGCCTTTTCACCTGGTTGATTTTTGGATCCAAATTCATAACCTCCTAGTTGGGTTTCGCTTAGAGAAAATTTTAATCCAAATTGGCAATCATGTTGGTAAGTTTGTTACTTGTGATCCCAACAATTTCACAAGTATATGGAGAATTTACATGAGAATAAGGGTCTGCCTTGATATCCTTCAACCATTGAAATGAGGTATGAATTTGAAGTAAGCCTCTGGTGATTAGTTCTGGGTTGAGTTCAAGTATGAGAGGTTGGCTACTTTTTATTTCTCATGTGGTATGATTGGACATTCTGATCGATTTTGCGAGACCACTTTTAATAATCCTTAACGTCAACAGGAGAAGAAGTATGGGAATTGGTTGTGAGCCCCTCCCAGACGAACTCAAAATAAAATTGGGGAAAAGTGGCTTAGAGATGATAAGATAGTGTTATCGGAAAGGGGAAGAGATGGGAAACAAGGGATCGGAAGGTAGACGACAATAACTCAATACAATTATGGCAATGGGTAGAATTCAAGCGTAGTTAAAGGGGGTAATGGCACAATTACTGGCGAAAATGGAGGAATCAATATGGCCATTAAATCTTATGTCCGAGATGGTAACTCCTAAAAATCTCGTGATGGAGGCCCATGCAGTTTAAATGGCACAATTCAGGCGGGACTAGTGTTAGTGAAGCAAAAAAGAAGGAGAACTGCTGATGGACTATATGATCAAGCGTTTGACAATGGGCCTCAATATGGAGTGAATAATGAAGTGGATTTTATGAGAGTGGACTCTCAATAACAAAATGGATCAAAGGTGGGACCTGAAATTCAGGCCCGCCTATCATAATGAGTTCTTTAGTATGGAATTGTCGTGGGCTGGCCAACCCACGAGCAATTCGAACTCTTAGAGACTTAGTCTTAAAAACTCGGCCCAACATTATTTTTTTAATTGAAACTTTAGTAAAGTATGAGAAGGTTGATAGGTAAAACAACAACTTGGCTTTTCAGGTATTTTTGTGGTGGATGGCATTGGGCGAAGTGGAGGGTTGGCTCTGTTGTAGAGGGACTCTATTTCTATAGACATACATCCTTGGTTCTTCTTTAAATTAGATGGAAGCCAAAGTCAAAATGGACTTAGTGGGTGTATGGAGATTTATGGGATATTATGGCTACCTAGAGAGAGGGAGAAGGTGGGATTCTTGGAACCTTATGAGGCATCTTACGTCTTTGTATTCTTTATCGTGGATAATAAAGGGTGACTTCAATGATATCACCTTAAGCAATGAGAAAAAAGGTGGTTTAGCTAGGCTACTGGGTCTGGTTCAGGGGTTTTATCAAGCTATTAGTGACTCAAGATTATCAGACTTGGGTATTTACGGGTATCGGTTCACTTGGGAACGTGGACGAGGTACTTCGACATGGGTGGAAGAGAAATTAATCAGGGCTCTTGCAAATCGAGGGTAGATGGATATGTTTCAAAAAGCAATTATATGGGCTCAAAATTTCACATCTTCAGACCATTTGCCTTTATCGTTGGATTTGCGTCTCTCTGTTTTTCTTCCCAAACAAAAATGATTTCGCTTTGGGAACTCGTGGCTCGTAGAGCATGAAGTACATGATTTGGTGATTGAACAATGGGCAAAATATGATGGCTCAGATTTGTAGTAGAAGTTGTTGATGTGTAGGAGAGCACCACACGAATGGGGTGAGTCTTTTACTCAAAAATTTCCTCGTAGGCTTTCTAATTGCAGGGCACAACTAAGGCAGCTGAGAGGTAGACAAGATGATTTGGGTATTCAGGATTTTAAATGAGCACAACTGCAGTATGCGTCTTTGTTAGCTCAATAAGAAGCATATTGGAGATAAAGAGCAAAACAAGCATGACTGAAGGATGGAGATCGTAATACATAGTTTTTTCATTCGTTCGCTTTGCAACGAAGAAAGCACATTTACTGCACAAACTTAAAGATGATTTTGGCGAATGGCAGTATGATAATGCTTGTATTGGACAGATTATGCTGAATTATTTTTCAAAATTGTTCTCAGCATAAAATGAAAGTGGGGATGATCACATAGACATTCATAACAAAGTGTCCAAAGAACAGAATGAGTGTCTTATTGCGCCCATATCTCAGGATGAAGTTAGAACAACCATTTTTAGTATGAATCTAAATAAAGCTTCGGGTCCTGATGGTTTTAATCCCGTATTCTATCAAAAGTTTTGGCATGTGGTTGGTAGTGATGTGATTGCATTATGCCAGGAATTTTTTCTGACAGAAGTTCTCCCCTCTGGTATAAATGACATGACCATTGTCTTGCTTCCTAAAAAGAAAAATCCAGAATATATGGCAGATTTCAGGCTAATTGCTTTGTGCAATATACTCTATCAAATTTTGGCCAAAGTTTTAGCCAATCGACTCAGAGTGGTGTCACTTGGCTTAATTTCTAAAAGTTAAAGTGCAATTGTGGCAGGAAGGTTTATTATTGATAACATTCTCATCACCTTTAAGGTAAACCATTTCCTAAAAGGCAAGAGACAAGGCAGAACGGGTTATGCGGCGTTGAAAATAGATATTTCAAAAGCCTACAATTGGATCTGTTGGGATTTCTTGGAAAGAATGATGTTAGAGATAGGATTTCATAATGTGTGGATTAGTAGAATAATGGAATGTGTGAAATTGATACGGTATAGCATTATGCATAATGGAGTTGATGTCAGTTCGGTTAATCTGAAAAGAGGCATACGCCAAACAGATCCACTCTCTCCTTTTCTATTCATCATTTGTGTGGAAAGCTTCAATGTTTTGTTGAAATAAAAAGAAAATGTTGGTTCAATAGCATTATGCATAAAAAGAAATTTTGCTTAAGACTATTGCACAATCAGTCCCAATTATGTGATGAATGTGTTTTTACTTCCATTGGAATTATGTAATGATTTAGAAAAAATGATGAATAAATTTTGGTAGAATAGTAGTAAAGAGGTGCACAAGGGGATTAGATGAAAAGCATGGGATGACCTTTGTTATCCGAATAAGCTAGGAGGTTTGCATTTCAAAAAGCTCCGTGATTTTAATTTAGCCATGCTTTGTAAACAAGCTTAGAAGCTATTGTCCGAGCCAATGTCTTTAGTTAGTCAATTGTTTAAGGCAAAGCACTATAGGGATATATCATTTATGGAAGCTAAGTTGGGTGGGAATCCTAGCTTCGTGTGGTGGAGTGTATGGGCAACCCAAGAAATATTACGAAAAGGGTTTCATTTGAGAGTTGAAAATGGCGATGGGATTAATGTATAGTCTGACCCTTGGCTTCCTAATTCAACTTTTGGGCCGGTGACCACCTCTCTTTATATGGGTCTTGAACAATCCACAATTTTGAGCCTCATAAAAGTAGATTGCAAAGCTTGGGATGAGGATGTAGTGAGGGATATGTTTAATGTAGAAGACAACGCTCACATTTTATGCATTGCCTTATCATTCAGAGCTGTAAAGGATTCTTGGTATTGGAAATTTTCCCCAAATGGCAAATTCTCTGTCAAAAGCACTTACTGAGCTAGCCAATGTAAGCTAGTTCCTTTGAATAATCTTAATTGGATGCCTCTTTGGCAGTTGCAGGTGCCAGCGAAAATAAGGAAGTTTTTATGGAGAGTATGTTCCAACAGCTTGCCTACAAATAAAGCTCTAGTGACTCAGAAAGTCCCAATTGATAGTCTGTGTTTGTTTTGCAAATCGCAAGATGAAAGTAGTGTTCACTTGTTATTTTACTGTCCAATGGTTGTTACTGCTTGGAGTGAAATAAAAATTCATGTTTATTGCCATAATCTTCAAATAACAGTGGAATGGATTTTTTGTTTGTTTTCATCATTGTCAAATAAAGATCGTACTATATTTGTTGGTGTTTATGGAATCAAATGAATGATTGGGTTTGGCGTGGGAAGAATATTACAGGTAAACGACTTGTGAATTCTGCAAGCCAAACTTTGTATCAATGGTAGACGACAGCTAGTCAAAAGTGTTTGCTGCAATCGATTGTTTCGACTACAGAGGAGCTGGGTAAGGATGTTGTTTGGACAAGGGTAAGAATGGGTTTTTTGAAACTAAATGTTGATGCCGTTCTCTTCGGTACTCAACAGATAGGGATTAGTTTAGTTGTGCGAAATGAACATGGTGCTTTCCAGAAAGCTCTCTCGAAGTGAATTTTAGGTTCTTTTACTACACACGAAGGTGAACCAATGGCTATTAGGGAAGAATTATTGTGGCTGAAGCATAACAGACTTGATCGTGTGATTATTGAGTCAGATACTTATCTTGTGGTTCAGACTATTATGAATCCTTCTTTTATTGATAGTTTGGGTTTAATTATTGATGATATTTGTGTTTTGTTAAAACACTTTGAATAAATGTCTATTACATTTGTAAGAAGAACTACGAATGAAGCAGTCCACTTATGTGTAAAGGCAACTTATTCTGTGTCTGATCTTCAAGAGTGGGTTTCTACCGCTGACTTTCTTTGTAATCTTTTTGCTCATGAGAGTTATTGAATGCATTTTTTTAATTCTTTTCAAAAAACTAATTACATGTATAAAAAAATACACTAGTCTTCGTAACTTGAAGTAGAAATTAAAGTCTAATTTGTTATTTTCATTTTCTCTTTAGAAGAAAAAAAAAGTTCAAATTTGCTCTTATTGACTCTAATAAAATGATGTAAGTAATCAACATATGCTTTGATGAGTATCTAGAAGTGGAGGAAATAATGCTAAATAGAAAATTGCTCTCTTGAAGAATGAATTAGAAAAATTGCGAGAGCAAGAGCATACTCAATAGAACCTAACAATGCAAGCTAGCATATTAATGAATTTAAATGAGGCTTATGAAAGGGAAGAAATTTATTGGTAGCAAAGGTTCAAAATCTCCTCTCTTAAGGTAGGTGATCGTAATACGAAATTCTTCTATATAATTGTAATCCAACACAGATAGAGAAATTATTTAGCAAGGTTAAAAGATGAGAGAGGCGAATGGGGGAATATCAGCAACAAATTTAAGAGGTGATTGGGGCTTATTTCAAAAACCTGCATTCAAAGGAAACAGATTCAAATTTAAAGAGAGTGGTTCGACATGTGCAAAAAGTAGTGACCCCATAATTGATTAAGCAGTTGCCAAGGCTTATAACATTCCAAGAAGTGATAGAAGTAGCATTCAGTCTAGAAAGCCTAAAAAGCTCAGGACCAAATGGATTTCAAGGTATCTTCTTTCATACTTACTAGGATATAGTGGAAAATGATGCGTTTGAAATAGTGGTTAAAATTTTGAAAAATGAGATTTTTGTCTGAATTTCTAAATAGAACTTATATTGTCCTAATACCCAAGACTACAAACCCTAGCTTATGTAATTTTGTATATAAAATCATATCCAAATTAATGGCTTATAGGTTGAAACCATCATTGTTTGTTCCTGGGAGATTGATTTACAATGATATTCTTTTTGCTAATGAAATTATGCACTCATTAGAATCTGCAAATTTGAAAAATACATCGGGGATGGCAATTAAATTAAATATGGAAAAAGCATATGATAGATTTTATTGGAAATTTTAGAAATGCTAAAAATGGCAAATATATGAGCTAAGGAATTCAAATAAAACTTGAATATGTAGGTTGATAAGAGGCTTTAAATGAAGCACTTAACATCACCATTCACATCAAACTAGGCATCAATATATTCAAAGCAAGCAAACAATAAAAAGAATGAAAAAAAGAAGAAGTAGAGTTCAAAACATGAAATTATAACAAAGAGTGCAATGTAATGGTCCTCAAATTTGAGCTATGCTTGTGTTGAATATATGAAGTTTAAAACTTTAAAATGGCAACACACAAGTAATCATTGCCTCTTTTTTAAAGGAAATGAGTAAAAATACAATGTTTATACCTTTAAAGAATGCTTTGATAAAGATGGATTCATTTTTTTGGGATATTATTTTGTTACATTTAAGTGAGTTTATGTAGAAGAGATTTTCCGGAATTCCAATAGAGTCTCCCTGAGTTTCTCTAATTTTTCTTCCTTGGAAATGAAAATCTATCTCACGTTTATAAAAACAATCAACATGCCTAGGATTAAGAAACCCATGCACCCCAAGCAATCCACATGCATGGATTCATCATCCACACATGGGTTAGAAGCTCATATGCATGGGTGGATGATATTTTTAGAGGCATCATGCGGAGTAGTATGTTTTGTGGATGACAGGTAGTACTAAATTATGCATCATATAGTTGAGAGGTGTCAGATGGAGTTATATAGTCTCTAAAGACTTCAGACAATGCTGAATTTTATGTCATATAGCCGAGAGGAATTAGGGGAGTAATATTATCTCTAAAGATGTCAAGTAGTATTGGATGAGAATCATATAGTTGAGATGCATTAGGTGGAGCTGTATAGTCTTTGGATATCAAGCTATGCATGATTGTGTGCCATATAGCCAAAGGGTATCAGGCAAAGCAATATATTCTATGAGGGTGTCAAGTAGTGCAAAATTATATGCCATATAGCCAAAGAGCATTAGATGAAACTATATAGTCTCTAGGAACATAGGATAGTAAATAATTATATGCCATATAGCCAAGAGATATCAACTAGAGAAATATAGTCTCTAGGGACGTTAAGCGATCTATTATTGTTCCACAAAGCTAAAAGGCATCAGGCAATTGTCATGTATCCATTTAAGGTGTCAAGTAGTCTATGATTATGTCATATAGCCGACAGGCCTCAATGGGATGCCATGGTTAAGGCATTTAGCAGTTTAGGATTATGTTGTATAGCGATCAAGGAATTACACCATACAACTAAAAGGTGTCATCCGGTAGCCATATAGCTGAGAGGCATTAGGCTAGAAATTAATACACCATATAGCCAAGGGCATTAAGTGGTTGCTATATAGTTGATGGGTATTGGGTTGGAAAATAATTACACCATATAGCTAAGGGGTATCAAGTAGTTGTCATGTAGTTAAGAGCCATCAAACTAGATAGGTATACACCATATAGCTTAGGGCTTTAAGTGGTTACCATATAGCCATTTAAGGTTTTAGGCAGAAAGGGATACATCAAATAGCCAAAGGGCATCAAGTTTTTTTCATGTAGCTATTTGTCCTTCAAAAAGGATACACCATATAGTCAAGGGACTTGAAGTTGTTGTCATGTAGCTATTTAAATTGTCATATGGAACAGGATACACCATATAGTAAAAAAGCTTCAAGTGGTTTCAATATATTTATTTAAGGCATCAACCTAGGCAAGGATACTCCATATAGCAAGGGGCATCAAGTAATTGCCATGTAACCATTAA
>CATIWM010559128.1:0-10196 GCA_949671775.1 Mallotus repandus
ACCTCCACCTTACCACCACCACCCCCATCTCCACCTCCACCTCCACCTCCACCTCACCACCACTACAACCCCCGCCTCCACCTTACCACCACCATCAAATTTATTAAATGTGCATAATTTAAAAAAATTTCATAAAATAAATAAATTTAATATTAATCACAATAAAAATTAATATATTAATTAAAAAGTTAGAAAAATAAATTTCACTAAAATAATAACTTATGAAAATATGAAAATATGAAAAATTGAAAAATGAAAATTAATAAACAAACATGATTTTCTGTTTTCTATTTTCTATTTTGGAAAATGAAAAACTGGAAAACAAATAAAAGGAAAAGAAAACTGGAAAAGGAAAACATACAATGTTTTCCAAAATTAAACAGACCCTTAATCTCTTCAGGAGTGAAGGAAAGTCTCAAATCCATAGATTGAGACCCAAAAACCACATCACCCTACCCACCCTAGGTGGGGGGCCTCTTGCATTGAGATTGAGTGATTAAAATTTTTTCTCTTTAGATAAATGATACATTGAAGTTCATTACCTAAGTACCATGAGCTTGTTCATTTAAATTCTATTTTAATGAAAAAAATATGGGTGATTTTAAAAGGGTAAAAATTATCCAAAGGATAATGTTTCTTGCAGGCAACCATGACAAGAAACAGTATCCTCGCGGGTTTCAAAATTTCATAATGCTTCCTCTCTAGTAGATAGCCCCCTATATTGGAGAATAAAAAATAAAATAATTTTTTTTAAGAATTATAGGAACTTAGTTAGTAATTTTTGAGAGTTTTAGGTGATAATTTGTCACGAATTGTGAAATCACGACTCGCGACATATATTATTGTCCTTATCCAAATTGTTTTAACTAGAAAAAGTGAAAGCATTAGAAAAAAAACTAATATGTTCTTATGTATAAAAAAGTAATAGTTGGGCGATAAAGAAGTTGGGAGGAAAATTAAACAATCTTGTTTTACATTGGTAATAATTATATGCCCATAAAGTATAAAAAAATAATAAATAATTACATGCATTGGAATATTAAACGATTTAACATGCGACTATATATTATGTCATTTTATTTTATTAAATCTCTAAATTTTTTTATGTTTTAATAAACTCTTAATCTTTTATTTTATGTTTATTGAGGACAAATTTAACAGATCTAATATTTTATAATAAATGGCCGAGAACTCTGATAATTGAATATACAAGGTGGATTTTATAAATGTTGACGTGGAAATTAGTGGGTAAAACAACGCTTAGGGTTCTTAAGAACAAATCTCAATCCATTTTAATAAACGTGGAAAACTTCTAGTCGGCAAAGATGGCTAGTGGTGATGGTGATAGCATGGGACCTAGCAATAGACGAGGCAAAAATCATGAAGAAATCGTACAATCAGTGTTTGCAGAAATGTTGGTATATTGCAATTGTGGACAACGAGCTCATTTACTCATTTCAAGTTGCAGAAATGTTGGTATATTGCAATTGTGGACAACGAGCTCATTTACTCATTTCAAGAACCGAAGCGAACCCAGGAAGACAATTTTGGGGCTGTCCTCATGCGGTAATGATTTTCACTGGTTATATCTGTTTACAGTTGGTTTCTTTTACAGTGGGTTTCTTGATTTTGATTTACATTGATGGATTTTGATTTTGTAGGGTGGGCATTGTCAATTTTTTAAATGGCATGATGAATGGCTCAGTGAGCGATCGATGATAATGGTGAATGAAAGTCAGCTCTGATCAGGACCACAGTGCGATGGCGTTTTTGAACGAATTGGATTCATTGAGGAACGGAGTTCTTGAACTAGAATTGCAGAATCTTGAATTAACCGAAGTTGCTAAGAATATAAGCATTAATAGAGATTTCTATAGAGCTGGATTCTTCATTGCTGTTACTCTAATAGTGTTCAAGATGTTTATGTGAACTTTGGTTAGATTTTTAGTTTGTTATTGTTAGTGCTTTTGGGTTATTTGTTGTTGTTAGTTAGATTTGAAAGCTTTCAGGTGAAGCTTGTTTTGGGTTTAAAATTGTAGTTGGAGACTACATAGATGTAACTTCTGAAGGTTTTTATGCAAGTGAAAGATGTTGGGTTTAAGATTTGTTGGTTGTTACTCTTGAATGCAATTGTTGCTGCTAAATACATCTTCTTGAGATTTTTTTTTGGCATTATGACTGTTGAACTCAAACTGAAATTATTTGAATTTCTGCAAGTTTCATTTCCAAAGAAATAGTAGGTATATACACCTATGAAAACTTGTACTAACAATAATTGAAAGAAGTTTTAAACATTTTATACTAAAACTTCTACTAAACAAAATTATTAGATGCTGGTGCAGCATCAAAAGCTGGTAACAACCAAATACTAACAATCATAAAAAACATAACAACTAGTGTAACTTAGAATACCATGACTTTATTTTGCAACTGAATAACATTTGAAATAAGTCAATACAACATATTGCACCTGAATAGCAAAATGACATCGAAGTTTCATGCATTTTGCTTTTCAACTATCCCAAAATAAGCAGTAAAAAAAAATGAGATTTTGTCATCTGAAACGAAATATATCAGACAAATTTTATTTTAGCAAAAAATCTCAGAAATTTTGTTTGCACAATTGCAGTTGTTCTTCATTCACTTTGGCAATTGGTAACCATCAGTTACCCACCAATCTTCAGTCTTGTAACATATTCCAAGCTGCTTTAGATGTTGCTTCCATGTTGGCATTTTCTTTATTGTTGCTTCAAGAGTTGATGTATTCACTGCAGGAGATGATGTTGGCTTAAATGGTTTATGTCTTTGAAGTGGTAATTGAGATGCACTTGCACCTTTACATTTATAATTGTTATGCAACCCGAACCTTGTTGGTGAATCACTTGACTGAGATGCACTAACACCAGTTGCATTACTGGTGCCTCCTTCATTACAACAAGGTTTTTGCACAGTTACATTAGATGGAGATTTTCCCCCTTCTTTGGTACAGCCTATATTCACTCGTTCATGCCCCACAGTTGTTCCTACATAAGCAATAATGATAAATATGTAGTATTAACATACACTAAC
Organism: Mallotus repandus; assembly: GCA_949671775.1. NCBI lineage: Eukaryota > Viridiplantae > Streptophyta > Magnoliopsida > Malpighiales > Euphorbiaceae > Mallotus > Mallotus repandus. The sequence goes on from CATIWM010559128.1 coordinate 3,070, forward strand.
AAACTAAATAAAACAATAAGCTGAACAAATTCACCATCCTCGCATAAACTAACCTTTCTTCTTCTTTTGCTTCCTAGTGCTATAAAAGTCCTGAACAAATTGAGATACAGTAGCTTTAACATCATTGTATGTATAGGCACATTATTTGCCCTTCGCACTTATTCAGTCCTTGTCCTCTTCTTTGTTGCAGTTGATTGTGTATTCACCTGCAACAAATGATACCTTAAGTAGTTAATCTGCTTGCATTATCAATAACCAAAGAAATGTTAATCTTACTTGGTCGACATCAATTTGTTGAGATTTCTTCCATCCCTTAACCCGCCATCACATGTACATATACAATTAATACCAGTTGCATTGATTAAAAACATGTAACTTGTATGCACATACAACCTGTGTGGTAGTAGTTCTTTGAGGGCAACTTCTAACATTGTGTCCACTATTTTTGCACAATTGACACCTGATTATAATCCTCCCTTACCTTGAAAGCTTACCAACCTTCTTTACCTCATCCTTATCTTTCTTTCTCAAGGTTTTAGGCCTGCCAGGGAGCTTCCTAGATGCTGGAGGGAAAATGGGCTCTTTGTCACCTTTTATCCAAACTTCTCTACCCCTCATAGACTGCATTGAATATGCATATGCCTTCAGATATGTATCCTTGTTATACCAGGTAGAAATATAGGATTCTGGCTCTTTGTCACTGCTGTGAATTGCACATATGGAATGTGGACAGGGAATGCCTGTCACATCCCATTCCCTGCAGGTACATGTTTCTTTGGACAAATTCACTGTGTGCCTATTACCTGCATTGTAAATGCTTTCCACTTCGAACCCATCATCTCTATTGAACTCCACAAACCATTTAAAAGCCAACTCCTTATTTTTCTCCAGTTTTTACAAGGCTCTTGGTGCATAATCTGAAGCCCAAGTATTTGCAAATAATCTTTTCTTCTATATTCGTTTCATCACATTTTTTCTTATTTCATCAAACATTGAAATAATTGGTTTGCTTCTTGCTTCAAATATCCATTCATTGTAAGTTTCAGACAAATTATTGTCTACCACATTGCATTTTGCTTCAAGATAGAAAAAAGCCTTTTTCCATTCTCTTAATGGATACTTCAAGACATCATCAATAATTCCTTCACCTAAATTCTCTAATATCTCAAGATTTTCTTTCAGTTGGGCTATATAAGTTGACTTTGCACATGCCCAAAATGCCTCATTCCTTTCATCACCCCTCCATTTCTTCGCCCATGTGGCATAAATGTAATGTGCACACATTTTATGATAAACACCAGGTAGCTCATTGTCTATTGCATTTTTCAGCCCCTACACATGAAGTGCAAAGTTAATCAAAACTAAGTTAATATTAAGATTATGGTAGTATACAAATGAAATACCAATAAAATGTATGTGATGTTACCTTTTGCATGTCTGAGATTATAGTATAACATGTTCCATCGCCCAGAGGAAGATCATACTTCAAACATCTCAAGAACCAAGACCAATTATAAGTGTTCTCCACTTGCACCACAGCCCACGCCAAAGGGAACATCTGGTTATTCCCATCTCTTCCCACTACACATAACAATTTGCCTTTACTAATTCCTTTCAGAAAACATCCGCCAATGCTTATTATTTTTCTGCACCCTTCCACCCACCCTTGCTTACATGCATGAAAGCACACATAAAATCCACTAAACAAGTTTAGCTTCTCAAGATTATCCTTGCATAACTTGACAACACATGTACTTCCTGGATTTGAATGTTTCACCTCCTCCACATAGTCATATAAATCAGCAAACTGTTGCTTGAAGTCACCCATCAATTCTTTGATCACCTTGTTCTTTGTATTTCTACAAGCTGTCATTGAGACTTTTAGCTTGTATTTTGTTTTACAATAGTCTCGAATATCCTTTATTTTGATGCTAGGTTGACCCATGATCCTTGGTTTTAACAGAATAGATAAGAAGTTACTGTTAGCCAACTTGTTGCTCGATACTCTACTACAATTGTGATGTCGGTGGTAAGTTTTAATAGTGAAGGTGTCATTAGAGTTATCTATTGAAGCAAATAACCTCCAAGGACATTTGTCCTTACACCTTGCCCTCACTATTTTTCTTTCATTCTTGACAAAACGTATTTCTAACCCTTTCATAACCGCATACTTAGCAATGGCAAACCTAAATTGTTGCAAATTTTTGAAGACCATTCCAAGACAAAACACAAGTATCTTGGCTTCAACACCAAATTTCATCCTTGAGCTAGGCCTTCTGAGTGCGTCATCTGCAACTTCTTTGTCACTCTCACTGTAATAACTTCTCAAATCATCACTGTCTAAATACTGTGACTTAGTGGAACTGCTCTCATCATTTTCAGAACTCTCTAATATCTTATCATCTTCATCAACAGCTGCTTCTTGATCAACAACTGGTTCATCATCAATAACTGGTTCAACTTGTTCACCTAAGTTAACTGCTTCTACTTCAATCTCCTCTTGTGTTTTAGAATTCCCATTTTTTTCCCTTGCCTCTCCTATCCATATCCTTCCTTACATTTTCCCTAGTTGCCTGGAACTCTTCATCTTCATTATCACTCAAGAGGTTCACAGGAAATAGAAACTAATCAAAGGTTTGATGAGTTTCATAATCTATACCTTTGAAAACTGCCTCTTCATTCTCTCCATGACTTAGTGACTCTATATTTGCATATGAACTAAAGGGAGCATCATCCACTGCTTGTTCTTTATTATGTGTTTCAGCTTCACCATACAACCCATCATTTTCAATATGTTTAACATATATTCTAACTCATCACCATCAACCAAATTCTTTACTATTGACCATGCATCATTATCATTTTTTATTTCTTTAAACTTCCCACTCTCAACACACTTATAGTAAAAGCTCTCCAATTTTACTAAACCCATCATCTTTAACATATGCAAGCAAATTCACATTTGAGAGGCAATCTATGTCAAAATATAAATCTGCCATAGTTTCTCGCCCACCTATATATAAGTCTACATTTTTTCCCTCAAATTTGCTTGCATGGTTTATTATCAATGCGACAATCACAGTACCCATATCGCAGCACCTTGGGTTATAAAATAAAAAACAAAAATTAATACTTTTCTAAAGGCATTAAATAATTCCATAGTTTGTTAGATAGCAATATTTAATGAAAATAGAAATTTTATATATATATAATTTCGTAAAATATCCAATTCTCTATGCCATGGACCACCACTTCAACTACAATAAAGTATTTTACTAAGATAGCCACCACTCATTGTTAAAGATAACGACACTATCCAATAAGTCAAAGGCAAAAAAAAGCAAAAACTTTACTGAAAAGTACCTGGTCCACCACTCTTCAAGAATCTCCCTTCTTTGTTACAACCGAAATTTCTCTTTCAATGAGGGTCCACGCACTGTAAATTGCAGAAAATTTTTTTTAAGGAAGAAAGAGTTGTCAATGTACAAGCTCTGTTATGTTTTGTAGATGATACATCGAGGTATCTAGGGTTCAAATAAGGAAGAAAAATACTTTTTTTTTTCCGTTTAAGCTCTATTCCTTTCAGCCTTAGCACTTTCAGCTCTGTTTTCAATTTCCCACATCTTTTAATTCTTCTCTCTTTCCTAATTAGCAACCTTCATCCCACTCAGCCTCTTTCAGCTCGAATTAGCTTTGATCTTTGTCCACCTCACGTTGCCTTCAACTATCACATGCGCAATTAACAGACTTTATATAACAATCACGTTACTTGCATTAAATTTGTCCTCAATAAACACAAAAATAAAAGATTGATGACTTATTAAAATACAATAAAAGTTCAGAGGCTCAATAAAATAAAATGACATAGTTCAGGGGCCTTTCGATGGGTTTTGCCTACTTTTTTTTTGTTGAGAATTTAATAACCTAAAACACACACATAGCACAGTGACACCATACGCAATTTAAAAAATCATGACAAATTTTGTTAGACATGAAATAGTATATATGCTACACACACATTCTAAGTTAGCGATGTGGGATCTAAAATCAGAGATGGAACGCTGAAAATCTTACACCAATCCACACCACACACATATTTCTCTGAACTGCAAATAATTGTGGGTTATAAAATCTCACTTTACCATTGTAAAATTTCACTTCTACTCTCTCATTTGTTATGTGGCTTGTAATACCAAATAATAAGCACACCTAATTTATTATCATGACTATTGTACTCATAATATGGTTTAAGTTTATATCTATGAATAAAATAGATATATTAGTAATTTCATTTTCATAACAATTGAATTAAATAAATTGATTAAATACAATTATATTTAAAATAATGAAATTGATAAATTTAATAGTCTAATATTATATTAATAAACATAAAATGTATAAATAAGTACATAAAGTAAAGCATATATTGGACATATTATATAATCTAAACTCCAATTGCACAATAAAATGTAACATAAAGGGCATGCATAAAATTACTATATACATTTGCATATTAATTACGTGAACATGTTAGTTAATTAAATATTGACTATCACAATTGAATTTTCATGAAAACATGTATTCTAAAAATTCAACATTAATTGCATTATCTCGTATTTTGTCACATAATACAAATGCAATTTATCGATAAAAATAAAATCATTTTATTGAGTCACTCAACACAGGGAACCCATATATAATAGTAAGGAATTCAACATTCAAAAAAAAAAACTAAAGTTCAAACTACATGCGAAGATTTGATACTAGTACAAATAATTAGTAAGAAGATACAAACATAATATATCTAGCATTATGAAATAAATAATTCAAATCAATGAACACACTATGTCGTTTATTATTAATGAATAATGAATTCAAATTAATTAAAAATTTATCTTCATTAACAAAATTTTAATTATTAAAATTGATATTGGAAATTATTTAACATCAAGTGGAACATCAATGGACGCAACTAGTTAATTAAGGTATAAAAATACCACATTGTCTAGTGTATTACATTTATCTATTATAGCATATTGTCTACTATATCACATTTATCTATTATATTATAGTTAATTGAATCTCTAAACATATATGAAACTGGTTAATTATATTGAATACCATGAATTTTTTGTCATGTAATATGCACTTGTATTATTAAATATTGAAAAACATAACTTACATAATTTCATTTCACAATAACAATCAAATTTAAAATCCAATTTCAACATTACTTTATAATTAAAAGGTACTAAATTACACTAATTATATATAATTAGGAAATGAACATTCTATTTTAATAAATTTAAAATACTTAAATAAGAATGTAAAATTTTCCATCAGATACTAAGAAGTAACTGCTAACAATATTGTATATTTATGAATAATATAGAATAAAATCATAATATCTATGTTATACAATAGTCAATAAAATATCATCAATTTTATTTTATACACATATCCAAATTTATTGACTAATACATCTAAACTCCAATTGCAATATAACTATATAATCCAACATCAATAAAGTAATACATATAAATCTCAATGTTCACTAATTAAATATGCAGCTATTCAATGAGTTCACTATAGCACATATCAAATTAACTTATTGATTAGTTTAAAATCAAATATAATTAAAATTTAGTAAGTAATAATGATCATGTTTTCAATAATAATGTTTACATAATTAAGGGTGAGCACGGGGTTGGGAAAATTCAGGGATCTAAAATCTCTAGAACCATACTAAAATTTAAGAATTTCAAAAATAAAATCTCTAGTGCCAATATCAAATTTGAAAATTTCCATATCGGCGTCATCCCATTTTTCAGAACAGTTTAATAAGAAGATTTGGTTCTATTGAAACAGATCAGTATGACATGGTTCAAAATGGAAATTCCAGAATTTATGTTAGTGATTATATGTTAAGTATAGTAGTTTTTTTAGGTTGATTTATGCATGTTTATGGTGTTTATTGCTATATTTTTATTAGAATTTCTATTTTATTTTTATTTATTAATTTTTACTATCATTTATTTCTTTGTGTAATTTGTTTTTATTATGCTTTAAAATTTTTAATCAATTAAATAAGTGTGTTTGGTGTCTTTCAAGTTCAATAAGGAAATAATTAATTCAATTTTGTCTTTGCATGATGGTTGCTACAATTGGTAACTATGATCACATTTTGGATTGGAAATTCAAGCCAAGTGGTTCAATCAAAGTCCAGGTGGGGTTGAATGGAATTTTAGAGGTGAAGGCAACAACTCACACTCATTCAGATGAGATAAAAGAAGAAACTTATGGACCATTGTTGGCAGATAATACAGTTGGCTTGCACCATAATCATTTCTTGGCCTACCGTCTTGATTGCAAGTTAGGCACCAAAATTGAAAAGCTTGACTGAGTTGTCAAGCTTGAAAATAAAGAATTAAGAAAAGCCATGCACGGTGCCTACCAAGCCAAAAACCTTGACATTTATTTTGGTTTTGTTGAAAAGTCATGTATGCGGTGCCTACCAATTGACATTTGATTTTGTTTTTCTTTTTAGCATAAGAATTTCTCTATATAAAGCCATGCAATTGGCCATTTGAAAAAAAAGAGCAACGTGAATGATATTTTTGTGATTGTAGTATATTGTTGTGTGTGTAAGAAATAAGGAGTGCTATGTGTGTGTGCATGGTTCATGTACGTGAACTAAAGAAGATTGAGAAGAAGTAGAATAAAGAAAAAAAAAACGTAGGAATGGAAGTTTCTTCTTCTTAATTCTTTTTAGTTTTTAAATGTATTTCTATTTTGCATTTAAGGGCATGATGAATATTATGTTTAGCTAATTTTATTTATGTCAGGGATTGTTAAACTTATTTTAATTTAAGTTGATTAAGTTATTATTTTTAAAAAAAAATTGCATTAAGCATTCATTAAGCTTATTTTTTTTATGATATGGTCATTCATAATTGATTTTTAATTATTGTTAATTATTGAGAAATATTAATCTTAAAAGGAATATGAATGCTTGATTAATTGATTTAAGTCTAGAGATAGCTTAAATTATTTTAATTTCAATTGGATGTGCTTCATGATTTATTTACTAAATTTGATTAGATTTTAATTTAATGAGAATTAGTTAA
>CATIWM010559434.1:0-15797 GCA_949671775.1 Mallotus repandus
TATATATATAATGCAAATGAATTAAATCCAATTAAATCCATTAGCAAGTTACTCAAAATTCATTAAAAGATAATTCAATTTGAATTCAAGCTATTCGAATTAGGCAAATTGACAAAACTTCAGTCAAGCAAGTATATACTAAATATTTTATTTTTTTTATTATAGTATAATTATATATTAGAGAAAATATGAAAAACCATCATGTAATTTTACAGTTTTGCACTTTTAAGTATGTGTTTTATTTTTTGACAATTTAGGTCCTGCATTTGTCACCGTTTGACAATTTCCAATATACGAGGCTAATGCCATTAAATAAGTTTGCCACATTGTAAAAACAATTAAAGGAAAAGTACAAAAAACAACCATATAGTTTCAAAATTTGCAATTTTAAGTATATGTTTCATTTTTTTAACAATTTAAGTCTTGTGTTTATCACCGTTTTGACGATTTTCAGTAAATGAGGCTAATACTATCACACTCATTTAACGGCATTAGCCTCATATATTAAAAATTATCAAACGATGACAAATACAAAACCTAAATTGTCAAAAAATGAAACACATACTAAAACGTGCAAAATCGTAAAACCACAAGATAATTTTCCATACTTTTTCCTATATATTAAATATTGTACTCTTTTATACTAATATAATTATATAAATATTTTACCAAACCAAATTAAGTTTTAATATTTTAAAATATGTACATTTTATAAGTTTATTTTTTTACATAATTAATCGAGTTAAATTCGAATATAAAAATTATTCAATTGAATCAAACCCGAACTTGATAATGTTTTAACTTTAAGATTACATAGTAACCATTGCATTTTTCATTTTCTTTACCCTTTCTTCCTATTAGAACATTCAATTCCATAATCTTTATTTGGTTCCATGCTTTTAACTCATAACATGAAGGTCATCAATTGTATTCATTCTACTAATCTATATGAAAAATAAATCTATATGAAAAAGAACACTTTGAAGGATTTTTGAGAAAAGGAAAGAGAGCACATCACCACACTAGGTTTCAAAACTTTCTCTTCCTCAAAATTTTATCAACTTGATGTGAAGGTAAGTGTAATATTCCAACAGAATACAAGCATTTTGTTCTATTCCCAACATTAGACATAACTTCTTGCAAATAATTTTTCCCTTCACTGCTCATTTTTAACAGCCTAAGAGTCTCTCTTATGCAAGGGAAAAATGCTTCAGGGCGAGTGCAAAATGGTTGAAAAACAAGGAACAAACCTTTCATATCAGCTTCAAACCGATTAATCCCCTGAAAAGAAAAATGAATATCAGAAGCTGAGATGTTGCTCGAAATAAAATGATCAAGTCCATCGGCAACACTTCTCCACAAATCCAAGAAGTCTCTTGGGTTGAGACTTGACTTGAGAATGTTAAGCTCACTCTTAATAGTATCCAGAGCTTCGACGATATCAGTCGATATCTCTAAATCCATGGCTATAGGAAGTATATCTGAAGTAACATTCTCCTGCACTTGCTCAAAATGATTTTTGTTTTCCAGATATTCCCAGGAAAGTGCTTCAAAATGATGAAGGAGAACAGCAATTATGTCCATGAGCCAGTTAGTCCGAAGCTCCAATGTACTCTTAATTTCTTCCCCGAAAAAGTTATTATAATCAGCTCCATCATGATTTCCATTTACCTCTAGATCTCTTTCAGCAATTCTCATCTCCAAGAAGTTGACATCGTCACTCCACTCTTGTAGCTTAGACTCAACATATCTGGCAGCATTGATTGATCCACAAACTTTGATTAAAGCATCATTTGGATAATCTATGGGGAACTCGTTGTTCTGGCATCTCAAAACCAACAACTTAATAAAATGCCAGACCAATTTTCCAGCACTTGACCTGATAAATCTAACACGTAATAAAACATCAGGCAGAGTTTGGCATCGTTCAATCATTTCCCATGCAATTTTAATGGCAGATTCTGTTACTAATGGAGCTTTATAGTCATCTCTAGTGGTGAGGAAAAACTGTTCAGACTCTGCATCTAGTTGGAAAGTAGCTCCATTCTTATTAATAGACCAAGCTCTCACATCTTTTAGATCAAGTTTCAATTTCTTCCAGGCATCCTTGAGCTCTAATTTTGCCCATATCTTGAGCCAATCTGGCCTATCACAAAATATTGTTAACACAGAAACTCCTCTTGAAGGCTCATCATGCCTTTCAGACTCCAAGAAGTAATGAATTTCGGAACTTACAAGTAATTGCATCTTCCTATCAAAAGCAACCATATGATCGATCAAATGAAGCCATGAAGAAGCAACTTCTAGTTTCATGTCTTTCTCCTTGTACCTTTTAGCCAGAACAGAAATAACATATTTTGATAAAAACCCAGAAAGCATTTGGACCATTGCTGAAACCCATGCTTCTCTAGCACTGTAGCTCACCAATCTTGCTCTGTCAATCAAAGGCTGCAAAACATTGTCCACCCCCACAATAAAGTCTCTTGTAATCTTATATACAAGAGCAAACATGAATTCAGGCTGTTCAATCCATCTGGAGAAGTGGTATTCTATTCGAGAGGCAATAGGTGAAACCAGTTCATCAATAGCCCAAAGCCTCATGGTGTGCACCAGTCCAAAAATGCTATGCTGCCGACCTTCCCTTCGTTTCTGCAGATGCTGCAAAGCACAAAGACCTAGAAAACTCTCTGAATATTGTTTTCTTTTGTCTCCTTCCATCAAAACAAGTGGGTTAGGAATGCCACTAACTTCTCCACCATAAACTTGTGATGTCAAGAGTTTAGGCGGCCAGCCCAAAGAAGAAAGAAGAGCACGGTGATCAGCGAGAATTTGTGGCCGAACAACGGCTAAAGATTTCTCTACTCTAACATCAACAGATTCCACAAGATGAGACCATTGAGGATGAAATTTCACAACATCAATCAATAAGTCCTCAATGTTATTCATAAATTTTATGGCTCTAAGTAGTCTCTCATGCTTTAGTCCAAAGTCCTGTATTCACGGCATATATTCGCATTAGTAATAAATTAATAGAAGCATACTGGAATAATGAAGTAAAGGAGGGAGAAGTCTTTACAGTTGGAATCAGAGAACTCAAAGGCTTTGCAGAAAACATATTCCTGACATGAGAAGGTCCAACATTGTAAATTGCATCCTCAAGATCTCCAACCAGAGCTTCCAACTGTAAAGCAGTATCTGAAATAATTAACATTTAAGCTTAGTGCATAGCCTGCTAGGCTGAGGAAGAAAATTACTGATTTCACATCTGCATTAAAGGGGACACTCATGCTTTACAGCAGCGTGAAAAACTCATAGATAAGACACTCATGCATTACAGCAGTATTATGGATAAATAGGTAACCCAATGCAACAGGCTTCTTCTTATGCGAGGGATAGGGAGGCAGAAGCGTCTATCATGCACCATTTTCCCCCGGACTTAGTGTAGAGACACCATTTCCATTACCCAAAACTTGCCCATAAAGGAGCAAACAAACAATTTCCTACTGTCAATCATTATGGATGGTAGAGCAAAGGTAGTTGTCCAAAAGTAGTAACTTCAACCACCAATCATCATAATGGACACATGCATAATCCTAATTTCAAGTTTAGAGTTAACAGTAATATTTGCAAGTCCATAAGAAAAATTAAATCATGCTCACCTTTAGAAGACTGGAATTCCACATACAACAATTAAGAAAGAATAATGAAATCTGTAGATTGGCATATCAAGATCATTGTAGTAAGAATTCAAGAATTTCATACAATTACCTTAGACACCATCAAGTGGGCCAAATTTTTTTAAAAAAAAGATCACACCAAAAGATTTTTGAGCAATTCAAGCACTAAAATCCATACATTAAGCTTTTAGTCAACATAGAAAACCACCCACAATGTACCAAAATGAAACTAATCACTACAATATGTATGTAAAAGAAAAGAATATAAACTTATGATGTCCATTACAAAAAGCTACAATCTTTGGGAAGGAACTAAAAGTTGATTAACAAAAAAGAAAATTTTTTTAAACCCACCAACATAACTGCGAATACTTTCAATTCTTTTCAGGCGTTTCACAAGTTGTGGCACTTCCTCCCTCAGAATCTTCCTTGAAAAAATCCCATCTAAACAAAGAAAAAATTTAGAACAGCTTCAATGATATCAAACAACAATTAAAAAAAAAACAGAGCGCTCAAAAGTGAAAGGCTAACATTGACAAGTGTGGAGACTGAGATTCTCCAACATGTAATTTAAATTAGCAAGCGATGATTTGGCTCCAAAGGAGTGATAAACCCATGACACAGTGCGTTTTCTAAGATCTTTTTGCAAGTTAATGAAATTGGATTCTGAATCTGTATAGCTTTTTGTCAATTGGGCTAATAGAAGTGGAGCTTTAGTGTGAAGATCTTGATGGGTACTCAAATTTTGATCCAGATATTCCCTCTGGAATGATGAAAGCTCACTTGGCCTCGGCAGAACTTGATAAGACTGTGGCGGTGGCGGTGGCGGTGGTGGAGGTTCCATTTGTTGGATTTTGGAGGCAAAAGTCATTGAAAATGAAAGTGCACTTTAGATGGCGTTATAGGGAAAAAGGAGGTTACTATTTGGACAAAATTTTTAATTATTTCTAATTAATTATTTATATATTTAAGAAAAAAATCATTAAATTATAATAAAATTGATTAAAATTAAGTAATTAAATTATATATATATATTTTAATTCAGCTAAATAAGATATTTTAAATAAAATAAAAACTCATATTCTTTTAATTAATTTTATATATCAAAATTTTAATATATGCATACATATATTTTAAAATATTACTTAAATATTTTAAAATTTTATTTTTATACATAAATTTATATTTAAAACATTCATTTACATAATGCATTAAACACCAACATCATTAATCACAAAATTTTAATTATTTAAAATTAATATAATTTAATTTTATAAAACTAGCCATGAGTTGGATTCTCATACAGCATATTGTACTTAGAACTGCTAAAAAAACTTATTAATTAACTCAAGTCGATCTAAAATTTTCCGATTTAAAATATTTCGTACTTAATTATTATTTAATTTTTTTTAATTTGTCTTTAGTTTAGAAAAGGAACAATCCAATAAAACTGAACTAAAGTAATAATATAATAATTATTACAAATTATTTATATTAATACTAAATTCATATAACTAAATTATTTTAGAATAAACGCTAAATTTAATACAAAAAAGAAATTATTTTGAAAAAAGAAATTAATTATTTGCAAATACTATAATTGAATAAGAAAATATCTTACTAATTGTGCTTAAAATATTTTATAAGACGATATACAGATATTCTCCAAAATATTTGTGTTATTATTTTACTCTTTATATATATAACACATAGACTTTTCAAATAAACAATTTTTTTTTTTTTTTAAAAAGGCAAACATTTCAGTTCTGCTAAGTGCTGGCACTCCTGATAATGCCACATGAATTCTCTCTTGGAGCTAATTCAACTGCTTCAAACTGTGAGTTGAGGCACTTCATTGAAGAAGATTATGATCAATTCCATTTGAGATCTTTACACATTTTCTTTTGTGTATCAATCTTATGTTACCAACAAATTTATGACTCTATCCATGAACATAATTAGCCTCCAAGTAATTGTGGTCCTATTATACACTTACTAGTTACTAGAGATATCAGGAACAAAACAATCTAGAAAACAAATAGCTATGGCAACCCTGTAGTGTATCAAGCAAGGGCGCTGTCTGGCATGCTTCCTCAACTGTATGGTTCATCCACTTTTGCAGTAGATTTTCAGCAACAATGGACAACTGATGCTGCAATACAGCTGCGCCTAGGGGTCCAACCAAATTCAGCCTCGTCGCAGCAGAAATAACATCTCTCATTGTGATAAACATGTAAACTCTTTGAGAAGTTTCGCTGTCCATCCCAAGAAGTCCACATACAATGCCAAAGATGGGAGCATGGTGAAATGAAATAGCTCCAGAAACAAGAAATGCATCTCTCATGGTTTTAAGAGATGGGACTTCAGTAAACACAGCAGCAGCTACCCTTATGAGAGCTGATCCTTGTGAAATAGATTGTTTTCGACTTACTTCATTAGTTAAAGTTGCATCTAGTATTCTGTCAAGCTTTTGCCAGGTATCTGAATCTGGACAGGTGGTGGCAGAGTACACAAAAGGAAGAAGTAAACTCCCTGTATTCTCCAAAATATGAATCACATGCATCTTAAAATCTTCAGGACTTAAAACTATGCGTGCTTGAATTGCTGCCTCAAGACCAAAAGAATGTGCAAAACCACCTGTAGGGAGAATAGAGTCAAGAAGTTGCCATTTGCTCCACTGTAAACAAAATCCTTCACCTGAAGAAGAAGTTTTTATGCGCTTGCAGTCTATTTTCATGTCATCTTCCATTAGGAGAGTATATGAGTACCCTGCCATGGACACAGGACAAGCAGATGAACAAATCTTGTAGGGATTTACCATTTTCTAAGACATAAAAAAATAAAAATAAAAACAAAAAAACAAAATGGTGCTAAAAAGATAATATTGCAGATGTAAGTAATGTTCAACTACTATAAATCCAAAGTCTGAAAGCTCTAAAAAAAAAAAGAACTTCAGAGTTGATTCTATCTTTTCACAAATGCAAGTACCATTCATCACTTTCATGTTCCAAGGTGTCCAAGGACCTTCCCATATTTTTCGTCTTTGCCCTCGACATTCTTGATTATGACAGCCAAATGGTAAATCCACAAAAGCATTCTCATACTGATTTTCGTTTAAGAAAATTGATACGCTGCTTCACTCCAAATCTCATCATCTTATCTCCAGAATCCAATCAAAGAGGTCTTCATCTTTTCACTTTTTTTTCCCAATTGAATAAATGCAAGAGATAAAGCAAAAGATTGAACTCTTGATAGTACATTGCAATACAAGTATTTGATCTTCAAGCTAATAGTTCAGTCTAGAGGCAATCTACCAGTCTAAGTTCTAGAGAGAAACATATACAATTCATATATAGTCTTCTACTTCATTAACATCAAAGTGGATCCAACCAAATGCAATTTTCACTTTGTGAACGCTAAGTTACTTATATCAGTCACCAAGACAGTAACCTGAAATTGATATCTTTTAAGCTTACAATTAAAGAAAAAGGATGCAATTTTAGTCATCAACAAAAACAAAACTTTATCAGCAGTTAAGCTGAGGCAGCAGCATGGTAAATTAAAAGACTAATGGGTGGATTCGTCAGTCCTAAGCAACTCATTTGAAAGTTACATGTGTCTATTTTCAATCAAATAAACTATTCCTATTTCCTAACTAATGATAAATTCGAAATTTTCAGTATATCATACCCCAAATTCCATGTACAAACTGACCCATTACAGATATCAATCTGGACCTAGTCTCGCTCCGATTTCTTCTCCATATGTGTTGAATCCTATTCGGTAAAGTCTTGAACTCTAAATGTCTTGCTAACAGATGTAACATATTCATAATTCCTTCCACTAAATGTTTAAACTCCACCAAAGTCCCGAGAAATCAGTTATTTTTACCAATGCCTACAAAAGCTAATCTGCTAAATGTATTGAGGGTAAAAATGACGTAAAATCGTCACAGTTCAACCAGATACATATAATTTAATTCGAGCCCAGGAAGGGGTTGTTGATACTGCATTACTGGTGTAAACAAAAGTGAATGCAACACTATAAAAAAAAAAGTGCATTGATCCATAGACTAGAGTCTTCAAGGAAGCATTACAACAAAGGTGGCTAATTGAAACCCATTTCAAGGAAATTTACATATTAAAAAAAAAGTACCATATCGAAAACACCCAAAAAAAAAAAATTACAAGAAAGCACCATCATCATCAACTTCAATTTATAGAGAAGTAAAACATTAGTTAAAGATTTCACCTCAGGTGCTATGAAACACAAATAAACATATCAGGTGCCCTTGTTTCAAATGTTGATCTCAAAGAACTCTAATCATCCACAGTTCCAAACCCATCAATCTTAGTACCCACAAAAATATTCACAAACAAATCTCACTTCCCCTACTCCATTGAAGATGGAAAAGAAGAGAAAAATAATACCTCTACCTCCGTCATCATGATATCTATTCTTCGTTGCCACCAGCCACCAGCCACCGTAAATAATATTCCTCCTCCACTTCCAATCAAAGTGTTGAGTGTTTATAACACTTATCTTAAAAAAATTTAACATTTAATTGTACAAAAAAAAAATTATGATAACTTTATTATTTAATTTGTCTTTATCACTGTTGGACAAGAGTAGGAGTATAAACGAGCAGCCGCTTGGAACTCGATTTGTTAAAAATTTTTTGTTGTTTTTTTTTTTTTAAGTTAAATGAGTCGAGTCCAAATTTAATTTTGAGGTCGAGAGTTAAACTAAAAAAAAAATTAAATATTTTAGAGTTTGGCTCGTTAAATTTACGAACATATTCATTAATATATTTGTAAGCTAATTCGTGAATAAGCTCGTTTAAAAAGTTTGTGAACATACTCATTTAGCATGTTCATGAACAAGATCGTGAATAGACTTATTTAGTAAACTCGTGAACATACTCGTAAATAGACTTGTTTAGCGAGCTCGTGAACAAATTCATGAACAAACTCATTTAAAGAGTTTGTGAACAAGTTCATTTAGTATTTGATTAATTATAATTAATAATATATTATTATTAAATAGTAATATTAAATAAATATAATTTATTTATTAAACAATAAGTGATAAAATTATATAGTAAATATAATACTAACATTAAATATAGCATAATTAATATTTTAATATTAAAATTGATTTTTAATGAATAAATTTAATGAAACTTGTATTGATAAAATTATATAATTTTAGCATATATAATTGTAATGTATATTAATAATTATTTTAAGTAAATATAATTAAAAATTGGTAAGTATAATAAAAAAATTACAAAATTATAATATAAATTAGTATTAATATTAAGGATTAGTATTCAAACAAATTAAATAATTTTAATGTAGGATAAATTATTATTTGTCCCATATATTTTAGCCTAATATACTACTTCGTCCCTAACTTTCTAAAATTAGATTTATTAGTCCTTGTGTTTTGGTGAAATTAATTAAAAAATCTTTTATGTACTATTCTCATTAAGTGGACGTTAAATGGCTGTGAAAAGACTAAAATAACCTCTTTTATCTTCCCCATGACTTTTACACTCTAAGAACATCTTTTCCCCAAAATCAAATTATCAAAATCCTAACAGTCAATCAAAACACTCTCTTTCTCTTCTCCTTCTCCGATGGGATCCAATTTAAAAAATCAAGCCATGGCATTTTGTTACCATATCAATTCTTAATGAGTGTTCACCTCCTTTCTCTCGCCCGCTGCTCTCACCTTTCACCGTTCGCCCCCTCTGCATCCCCCTCCACTCCATCTTCACCACCACCAACTGCCATGTACGATCGGTTAGACGATGACAACATGGTTCTGAGAATCTTTTTGAGATGGTGTGATTAAGGACTGGTTAATGGAAAGGTAGAAGAAGAAATAGAGAGAGCGTTAAAAAAAGGGAGGGGTGGGGTGGCTTTGCTTGAAGAATTTTGATTCAATGGTAGGCAGAGGGGTAGAAGAATTTCGAAAGAGAGGGAGAGACATGCGATTGGAGGGATTGGGTTTTTAGAAAGTTTGAATTTTATGCCATAGACAAGAGTTTGAATTCTGGTTGTGCGAGTCAGGCTCTTTCCAAGCTAGAATTATGGTGTAATTTTTTTTTCTTAGAAAAACAAGCCATGGTTCCTAAAAGACCCAAATCTCAAGCAATTAATGTCCTATGCTGTTGATAGAGAGGTTGGTCATGCCTGTGGTGTTAAAATTTTGGTAAGACTGTAATTTTTGGTTTTGCTGCAAGGCTTTATGCAGAGCAAGTCCAAGCCTTGAGCAAAATCGATGGCTTTCTGTCTGCCATTCCTGATAAAATATTATCCCTTCACACCACCCACTCCCCTAATTTTCTTAGATTGCAAATCGGTGAAGGACTGTGGAATGTTCCTAACTTGGCTTCAGATGTGATAATTGGCATTCTTGATACTGAAATTTGGCTAGAAAATGTTAGTTTCCAGGATGTATGGATGCCTGCAATCCCTTCTCGATGGAAAGGCACATGCAAAAGTGGAACAAAATTTTCGCCTTCAAATTGCAACAAGAAGATCATTGGTGCAAGATCCTTTTTCAAAGGGTATGAATCCCTTGTAGGAAGAATCAATGAAACAGTAGATTACCGATCCCCTTGTGATGCATAAGCCCATGGAACATATACTGCATCAACTGCTGTTGGTAACCTTGAAGACAATGCAAGCTTTTATGGCTTGGCGAATGGCAAAGCAGCTGGAATGAAGAGATAGTGATAGAATTGAAGTATGGGTAGCATTAAACAAAGAAGATATGACCTTTTTTGAATTTAATGAAGAGCTTCTTGAATTTGTTGCTCTCGATACTACTGTTCTTCCTGTAGTTTAAGGAAAAACCCATCTTGAGGCCCCAGTACTCTCAACTTTTTTTACATTTCATCCCTGTACTAAATTTCCTACATATTGTACCCCTTCACTCTCAAAAAATTGACATTGCACCCTTATTTTAACGGGCAAGTTAATAGACTTATGTGGCATTCTGACATCAACTATATCAGTCCAGACAAACACGTCCACGTGTGTATAAGCTCCACGTTGGCTGAACCTCAGGTGAATAAATGAACGTAAAAGTGGTTGTTTTACAGTTCAAAAATTATGCTTCCATATTTGTCCCAAAAAAAAAACTTCTGCTTCCATTCTCATAATCTTGTTCTTCTTGGAAAGCTTGCATAGCCTGCAATTGTGGACTTCCTCTTCAAGTTCATGTTTATGACGATGATTTCAACTTAGGGAGGCATTATTATGGGTGTGGTTCACAAGAGGTGAGATCTGTTGTGTTTTAAAAATTGACTATCAAAGCATGTGGGTTAGCATCTAATAATTTTTAGTATTTATCAGAACTAAAATTGTGGCATATGCATGTGGGTGGATAGGGAATATACTGATCATGAGTTGGTGTACATCAATGAACTAAGAAAAGAGGCTCACGATCTCGAAGAAGAGAGGAATGATGCACTGTGTCAAGCAGCTATGGCAAATGTTCTTGAAGATAAGAACGTAGAACTTCATTCTGAGTACAGAGCAAAAATTGAAAAGTAGAAAGCCAAGTATGCAAAACTTGAAGTTCATTTTGAAGACAACTACAATCAATGATCTTTGGTTGAACATGAGGTGCATGTTTTAAAAGAATAGAATGAACTGTTGAAAGAGGAGAGCAAGAAGAATAATACTAAAATTGAAGTTTTAGAAAGCAATGTTAAAGCTCTTCAAAATGAGAATCAATATTTGAAGTGTGAGATGGGGCTGCTGTACATTAGGTATGAGCAACTAAAGGAGGAGCTAGATACCTTAAAAGGAAAAAAATTTGTTTGATGTTTATGTAATTTTCGTAGTTTCATTATTATGTTGTTTTGTTGTTGTAATGTTCACCTAATCAAAGCAGTAGGTTATGGCTCCATGAATAAAGTGTTTATGACTTCAACTGTAATGCACAAAATAACTATGCTATTGACCATTTCATAATTGTATAGAAGACAACAACTCTTGTTTAACTGAAAATAATAGAACTTCAGTTCGAAAAGTGTTATTTAGCCAACCTATTTGAACTTAACTTAGCATCTCACAAAATAAATGCACACTCGACACAAGTAGCTAAAATAGTAAAAGGTTAACAAACTTAAAAGCTAACTAGTAAAGTTGGCACAAGTACAAAAAAGTCTGATATAAATAGGTTGGCACAAGCACATCCTTTATTTATGGCTTCCAAATAGGGTTGACACTATTGCCATCCTTCACTCTTGTCCCTGCAGCTTTCAAAGCTGCATCTGAAAGGGCACTATGGAATATGCAGTCTTGTAAACTTTAATTATTTTCAACAGGTGCTTTACCTTTAAAGGTGGCATTAGTCTTTTTACTTAGAGGTGGCTTGGACCTTGCAGGTTGCTTGGACCTGTTAGGGGCTGCCTCTGACCCTTGAGCTGACTGAGAATTGTTGTTGTATTCACTAAATAAAGGTCTTGAAGTATTAGATGTCTGAAAAACTATCAATTAAGTTCAATGTCCACTTAAAATATATAAAAAACTAACAAAACAATTAAAATAAAGATCCTTACATGAAGAGCAGTTGCTTATGTGTTAAGGTTAACATAGCACCCTTGCCCTGGTGGTTGTTTCTTTTTGCTGGTATAATAACATCTTGGTGTGAACCTCACCAATTCAGGTTAAGAAGCACTTCTACTTGGTGTTTCAACTTCTGATGTTCTGGGTATAGGCTGTGAGCTAGACAATATTTCTTTCAATAGCTCTTGTTTTTTTTGTTGGGAGGAACCTTCACTTGGTAGCTTTCTCTTATGTCTGACTAGTTGTGGAGCCTAAAAAAAATAGAAATAATTATTGCATGACAAAAAAAACTAATAATAGTCAAACAAATAGCAGTACCTCTGTGGTTCTCTTAGGACATTTTCTGCTATTATGTCCTTGGTCTTTACAAATATTGTAGCTCATAACTCTGCCAGTTCTTGGTAGCTTGCAAGCACTAGTTTTTGTGACTTTCTCCTTGTCCTTCTTCCTATTTATTTTTGGCTTGCCAGGCATTTTTTTAAATGCAGGAGGTTCAATCCTCTCCTTACCAGGATTCGGCTAATGCTCAGGTCCAACAACACACTGAATGGTATATTTATAAGCTTTCAGGTACGTTTCTTTCTTGTACCAATGTGAAATATATTTCTCTAGATCCTCTGATTCATGGTATATTACTGCTACTGCATGTTGGCAAGGAATGCCAACCAAGTCCCATTCTCTGCAGGTGCATGTTGTTGTTGCCTTGTTCACAGTATGCTTGTTGGTATTGTCAATGATATGCGTCAGTTCAAAGCCACTTGATCCATTCCATTCAATCTTCCAATCATATGATCTTGGCTTGTTCTTTTCCAGCTTCATCAATGCTTTTGGGGATACATCTGATATCCAAGTTTGCACTGAGTTCCTCTTTCTCCAAAGTCTGTTCATCACCTGAATTCTAATATCTTCCAACATAGTTATTATGCTCTTGCATCTCACCTCCAACACCCATCCATTAAAAGTCTCAGAAATGTTATTGTCAATGACATTACATTTTACATCAGTTTTAATGAAAACCTTACACCATTTCTCAATTGGATAATGAACAGTATCATCAATGATCTTATCACCTAATTTCTCAAGATTTGCTAACTTTTCCTTTAGTTCCCAAGCATATGTTGCCTTGGCACAGCTCCAAAAAGCACATTTTCTTTCTTCCCCTCTCCACTTCTTTGCCTAGTTAGCATAAAAATGTCTGGCACACATTCTATGCTCAGTAAATGGCAAAACATCATGCATTGCCATCTCCAAACCCTATCAAAAAGCAAACATTATAATGTCAAATAATAAGATCTCATTCATGTAAAAAAAATAATACAAGTTAGAAGTATAGGATGTGAAATAATACCTTTTGCATGTCTGATATAATAGTTATCCCATCCCCTTCTCCAAGTGATAGGTCATGCTATAGACACTTAAGAAACCAGGTCCAAGTCAGCTTCATTTCAATTTAAACAATTGCCCAAGCAATTGGAAACATATAGTTGTTTCCATTCCTCCCCACTGCACACAGTAGTTGCCCCTTACACACACCCTTTAGGAAGCAACCATCAACTCCAATTATTTTTCTACAACCCTCAATCCAACCTCTTTTGCATGCAACCAAACAAACATTAAACCTGCTGAATAATGGTCTTCTTTCAGGGCATTTAGAATAAGATTTTGCAAAGCAAGTTGACCCTAGATTTGCTTGGCCAACAACAACAGCATAGTCATGTAGCCTTGAGAACTCAACAACATAGTTTCCCATTACCTCCTTCATGATTTTCAACTTTGCATTTCTACATGCAATAATGCTAACGTGCATTTTGAGCTCAGAATTCACAAGAGCCTGCATTTGCTTTAGTTTAATGTTTGGTTGGCTCATGATTCTACCTCTAAAATGCTTCATAATATATCTACTTATACAAAAATATCATTTATTTATCTTGAAAAATTTATGATGTGGGTTGTAGGTTTTTATAGTTAGTGTATTTGTGGCATTGTTCATACTAACTAGTAAAACCCATGGACAGCCACTCTTGCATTATGCCTTAACCCTCATAGGTTCATTCTTTATGTATCTAATTGGCAAACCCTTTTCAACTGCATACCTAGCTATACCATCTCTAACCTCTGCAATATTCTTAAATGTCATGCCTAAACAAAATGTAGGAATCGCAGCCTTTGTATCAAACCAAATCTGTGATTTCCTTTTGCTGCTTTCATCATGCACCACATCCTCATCGGTATCACTAAACTCACTCCTATCTTCATCACTGTCATGGTATGCACTTTCATCCCTATCACTTTCACATTCATCACCTCCATTGTTCTCCTCAGCAATGACATCAACTATGTCATCACCATTGTCATCAGCATGCTCACCATTTGAGATAATGTCCTCACCATTAATCTCTTGTTCAGTCGATTGTCCATTCAATAATTTTTTTCCTCACCCTATATTCTCTAACATTCTTCGTAGCTTCTTGTTATTCATCATCTTCATTATCAGTTTGGCAAAGGACATTAACATAAATCTCATCAAAAGTTTGATGAGGACAGTCATCATATAACAAGAAGTCACCAAAGTCTATATTGTTAAAGTCAAAGTCCCTAAAACTGATGCGGTCAGCTAGTAGATTGGTTAGAGGTGGATCATTATTTTCAGCAGGTTGCTCATTATTTATAGGTGGATCATTATTTAGAGGTGGCTCATTGTCTATAGGTGGCTCATTGGTTTCAGTAGGGTCATTGACTACATTTTGGTCATTTGTGTCAGTGTCAGTCTGTATTCTAGTTCCATCTAACTACCTATCACATGTGTTTCCTATTTCAATAAAAGGTTGCCCATTCATTACATCACCCATATTACCAGACAACTCATGGTCAATGAAAAACTCTAGTTTATCCCCATCCCTCAGATCAGCACTGATTTCTATTACATCTCTACCATTTTGCACCAACTTAAATATTCTACTACCAAGTTTTCTATAATACAGACCACCAATAATATTATAACCCAATTCCTTAACATAATAAATAATATTTGGAAAAGATAACAAGTCAATATCAAGTAGTTCATCTTCTATATGAGACCTACCTCTAACATACGTTCCAATATCCCTTCTTATACTACCACCATGATAAATATTTAGCTGCACCAAAATGTCACCCATTATTTATTTTGCAGTCAACCTTAGTACAGAGTGAACAAGGCATAAAAATTAGCTTACATAGACATAAAAATTAGCTTACACAGACATAAAAATTAGCTTACATAGAGCAAACAATATTTTAGAAACAACCCCACCAATGCATTCAGAAAACGACATGCATGAATAAAAAAAACATTCATGCACAAAGCTTTTTGGGAAAAATATGCAACTAACTAACTATTACAAATCCAAGAAAGCAAAATTGAAAGTGACACAACAAATGCATTTAGGGACCATTTTAGGACCACTATGCAACCCAACCAGAAACATACCCACATTGCCTACCACTGAGACAACAACTTAACATAAACAATTCATTTTGTTGTTTGTAGCTT
>CATIWM010559447.1:0-14770 GCA_949671775.1 Mallotus repandus
TTTTTTAAGCAATTCATTTTATATATTACTTTAGTTTTAAGTACTACTAATTTTAATTTGAGAAAAAATTAATAAAATAAGTAAAAATGAATATAAAATAAATTTATGGATATTTATAAATTTATTAAAATTACAACTTGACTTTTGAGTTAGTGTGAATTTTATATAATTCAAAAAAAAATATTAATGGAGATATGTGTACATGTCTAAAATTTAGTTAATATTGAAATTTTAAATTTTAAATAATTAAAAAGTTGAAGGACTAAATTATTTAATTGTATTAGAACTTAGGAATTAAACTGTTTTATTTTTATAAATTGAGGAAAGTAAATGTATTTTGATATAAAAAAATTTATGAAAAAATTAACGGAGAGATTTAAATATAGATAAAATTAAAATTAAGAGATATAAATATTTGATTTTCAAATAAGAGGGAGAATAGCTGAAATTAGATCAAATGTCAGAGAAATAAAGGAGAAAGAGGTAATGACTGATATTTGAACTCGAATCTTTTGGTGATAAATTTCGATCATTCTAGCTAGAAAAAGAAATAATTAATTATAATATTTTATGACAACTTATAAAATATTTAATACCTTCAAGAAGCGTGATTAGTTAAGTAGACTTCCATGACAACTAATAAAATAGTACTCCATCTAATAATTCCATAATTAAGATGCACCTAATAAGATCCCTTCAAATAATTCAAGCTTCAAAACAAGCAAACTACTCTTGTACGTCTTCACTTGACACCTGTCCTCTTTATTTTCCACACGTGTCCATTTTAAAGTAGGACCCTCCCCATTGTCTCGTGTTCACAGCATTTCCAAAAAAAAACAATCTGAAATTTTTGTGCCCTCGGTTTTTCGTTTAATAAATACATACAATTTTTTTGGTAAATAACTTATTTATTCACTTATAAATAAAAAAATAGAAAAAAATAAAGATAAAATAAAAAATAAAAAAATAAAATTGAAATAAGAAATAAAAAATTGATATTTTAGATAAATTTTTTTTATTAAGCATTAAATATTAAAAAATATTTTTTTATTATAAGGATGAAAATTTATTATTTCTTATTTTAAGTTATTTTTTATTAATTAATAATTTATTTTTTAATAATTAAAATATTAAAAAAAAAAAAAAATTTTACAAATAAATATTTTAATTATAAAATATCATATATCATTCAAATATTTAATATTCAACATTAGATTATATTTTATGTTAGGGAATCATTCATTAAAAAAAAAAAAGTATTTGAATAGACGTACAGGGAGTCTTTTTAATTAAAGACTGCCAAATGTGAGCCCCAGAACAATGAAGCCCGGCCCCACTAGAGAAAAACCTTATTTTTAACCATTAAAATTTGTTTGGCTTGGGAACTAGACATTTGCACGTCACAACCGGCAGTCCATTCACAGGCGCAAAGCAACCCGTAAGTGATACTATTGCTTTATCAATCCCTCCTCCATTTGTCAGCGCCGTTTGATCAATATTAGTAAATCAACTGCCACGCCATGCGATTGCCAGCGAGCCTCGTACGTAAACCCGCTTTGTTTTATAAATTTCCAAGAAAAAAGTAGATCTTGAAAAGAGAAAAAGATGCAAAATTTCTTTTTTTTTTAAAAAAAAAGAAAAAAGAAAAAAGTTCTGGAAATGCGACAGGTGTCTCTAATGTTAGTTTGCAAATCAATAACATCAATTCAAAAGTCATTTTTATTTATGACACCACGCACCATGCCGAGACAATTTGCGTAGACTTAATTCAGTGTGCACGCACTCACACCAAACATATATCACAACATACACGTGGATGAATAGATCCACGAGAAGAGGGTGTAGTTTCTACTTTCTACTTTCTATTATAGGGAGTGCTTGTGAAGAAAAGATAGAGAAGTGTTATGTGGGAGCGCTACGTGTGTGGGGGCTGAGAGTGATTGATGGGTGGAAACAGGGTTGCAATGTACATGTAAATGTAAATGTAAATGTAAATGTAAATGTAATGTTATGTTATGATGTTGATTGTGGAGAGAAAGAGAAAGAATATTATTATGGTATAGTATAGTATAGTATAGAGATAGAGCTACACAAGAAAAAGAAAAGGAAAAGGAAAAGGAAAAGGAAAAGGAAAAGGAGTATTAAATTTACAATAATAATAATAATAAGCAATTCAGAACAGAAAGTAGAGGCTGGTGTGTGTGGAGTGTTTTTTCTCTTCAAACCCAAAAAACAAAAAACAAAAAAAAGAAGAAGAGATGAGGAAGGAGGTGATGGATTTGGTGGAGGAGGAGAAGGAGAAGAAGGAAAAGGAAGAGGAAGAGCTCAACTGCCTTAGATTCTCTTCTCTTTTGGCTTCAAAAGATCGCGACTTCCTTCTCTCGCCTGACGGAACTCAGGTTTGTATTCTCTCGTTTCTCGGCTATCTATATAGCTATATATATATATATAGAGCAGAAAAGCGTTCATAGAAACCGAGCTTGCTAGCTTTCATCGGCCGCTGTAAAGTTTTACTTCTCTTTAGTCAGATTTCATGCAGTCGTACGCTTTCTTTCTTTCTTTTTTGTTTTTTTTTTAATTCTTGATGCGTGCATAAAGGTTTGGAGTAATTACTTGCATCGTTTTTTTTTTTTAAATTCTCTAGATTATTTCATGGGCTAACGAGCAAGCTCCGAACTTTGTAAAATGAATGATTAATTTTACGATGTTAATTATTTCCAGAATCCATAAAAATTTTACGACTACATAAGATAATAGCTAGTTTTGAGTAGGTTTGTTAATTAATTTCCTTAATAATATTACAACCATTAAATGAGTGGACTTGGTGCCACATATTCTCCATCAAATTCAATTTCTTTTGTAATGATTTTGAATGTTATCTTTTTTTTTGCCTCGTATCTTATATCATTATTGTTACTTTTCTTTGTTCCTCAGTTGACCTTACAGTCAACACTTGTATATACTCGGAAGGTCGAGAATAACTCGCCATTGTAGTTAAGAGTGTGGTAAAGTATGTGGTGTTTTTGGTTCCATTCATTAATGAATGATTCTATGCGTAAAGAAAAAAAGAACAAAAACACCATAAGGGCGTAAGGGCGTTCGTATGGTAGAATACGATATTCTCTTGTAGGTGGGAGTGGTGGGTGTCGTTTTTTTGTTCCAAGGACCTAACTCCAGACAAACATGGTGTCTTCATCATCAGTAATATGGGCTCCTTACGTCTTCCTCATCCTCCTACCTAGCGGTTGTCCGTGAATCACTATGCTGAGGTGACATGTGTCGTTACCTAATAATCCCTTTAGCCTTACAATTACGCTATAAGGTATAACACGCGTCCCATCCACAACTCTACAACTATATACTCATCACGTTGGGTCATATGTTGTTTTCAGTAAACTGAATTTTTGTAATATCCATTTTTTTTCCTTCTTTTAT
This sequence comes from Mallotus repandus, assembly GCA_949671775.1. Taxonomy (NCBI): domain Eukaryota; kingdom Viridiplantae; phylum Streptophyta; class Magnoliopsida; order Malpighiales; family Euphorbiaceae; genus Mallotus; species Mallotus repandus. The sequence goes on from CATIWM010559447.1 coordinate 3,436, forward strand.
TTTTTTTGTTTTTTTCCCCTCAGAGTCAATCAATTTAAATTCTATGTTATTATCTGCCCATTGGTTAAATTTCCTCCTGTAACTCCAAAATCTAAGCATTGAGGTTAAAGGCTAGTAATAGAGTCTTGGCTAGGGGTAATGAGGGAGTTGTATTAAGAGCACACCTCCATGTTAAAGACCTAAATGCAACCTCAAAATCTAAGCATTAAGATTAGAGGGATTAGTAGATTATAATTTGTTAGCAGTTTGTTTGAGTTTGTTTCAATAGAGCCATGAGATTACGAGTGTTGAACTGCAATTGAAATTTAAATAACAGTAGTAATAATGTATATGCGTATCTATATTGAAGGTCTATTATCTTACGTGGGAGTTGGGTTTTCTAGCAGGTGAAAATATCTGAGCTTGAAGGGAATGTGATAGGCCTGTACTTCTCAGCCAACTGGTACCCTCCATGCAGAACCTTCACTCAGGTGCTAGTTGGTGCATATGAGCAGCTAAAGAGAAATGGGTCTAATTTTGAGATTATCTTTGTTTCATCTGATGAGAATGTGGATGCCTTCAACAACTATCGAGCACTGATGCCATGGCTTTCAATTCCATTCTCTGATCTGGAGACGAAAAAAGCGCTGGACCGGAAATTCAACATTGAAGGTATTCCTTGTTTAGTTATTTTACAACCAAAGGATAATAAAGGTGAGGCCACATTGCATAATGGAGTTGATCTCCTTTATCGTTTTGGAGTCCAAGCCTTTCCATTTACCAGAGAGAGATTGGAGGAGTTGAAACTTCAAGAAAAGGAGAAGCATGAGAGCCAGACCTTAACCAATTTACTAACAAACCATCGTAGAGACTATCTTTTTGCTCATCCTGCTTCTAAACAGGTCAGTCCTAGTCCTTGCCTCTTCTTGAAATTAAACTTGATCTCTCATTTGAGGCCATTTTGATTTTAAGTAGCCGGCAAACTTTGCTAATCCGTTGCCAATAATCTTACGCTCAAAATCGACTCTACTAACATCAAAAGCTGTTCTGAAATTAGTTAGTATTGTAGAATCAGTGATTGATCACTTTACCTTGTAGCACAGAATAATCTTATACTGAACATTTCTTACCAAATAAAAGTGTGATAGAACAAGTGATTCTTTCTATACATTTTGTAAATTGTCTCTTTAGGTAAACTATATATAGCTAGTACCATTTCAGATAGGTTCATCCATTGAAGTGATTGAATTACTTTTATTTCCACATGTAAAGTGGGGTTGGTTTCTTTTTTTTTGCGGCGTTAGAAATTCTAGTTCCACCAACTTTTTAGACCTTAGTGGGCCAATCACTTGCTCAATATGGTATTCTCTAAGATCTTGTATATTAGCTAATAATGTGATGTAGATCAATTTATTTAAGAGAAATGAAACATGGACAACTGGTAGACATATGTGCGCTATGCATTCTTTTTCTAGATATAGATGTCCCTGCAAATCCAACTATGTCTTAATCCTGGGACCATATTCTCCTGGGTTTCTTTTCTTTTTTTATTTTTTTTTATTTTTTTACTCGTTCTGTCAACACCATACACAGTTTTGCCACACACACACTCTCACCTTATCAATTACACCCAATGCCCACTCATCAGTGAAGTTACATTTCATCATCTGATGTGTCGGATAAGATCCAGGTATCTACCTTGGGGCTGCCTAAATTATAACGAGAGTGGCAGTTAGCTTTGTGTTCCTGTTGCCCATTTAACTTTGTCGTGGGTAGATATCCGTACCATTAACAACGTTTGTGTGGAGGCAATTAACTTGTTTTATGAGGCAAAATGCAATGCCTTAGCTGGAGTGAATCCACCCATTATTGAGTGGGAGACCATGTTGAGCAGGCGAGTCCATTTTTGCAATTTAGACCCATAACCTGCTGTCTTTGCGAATCAAAACGCATTTGATGATGGGTAGACGTGTTTTTTGCAGGTGCCAGTTGCTTCACTGATTGGTACAACAATTGGACTATTCTTCTCAGCACAGTGGTGTCGCCCAGGCATGACGTTTACTCCCAAGCTAGTCTCTATCTACAACAAGATTAAGCAGATGCTAACTGAGAAAGATACTGAGGACTTCGAGATTGTGTTTGTGTCAACTGATCGTAATCAAGAAGGATTTGACTCCTACTTCAATACGATGCCATGGTTGGCATTGCCTTTTGGAGACCCTACAATTAAAACCTTAACCAAGTATTTTGACGTGCAGGGTATCCCTTGTTTAATAATTGTAGGTCCTGATGGTAAAACCATTACCAAGAATGGGAGAAGCCTAATAAACTTGTATCAAGCAGATGCATACCCTTTTACCAAAGCAAAAGTGGACTTGCTTGAGAAACAGATGGATGAAGAGGCTAAAAGCTTACCACTATCAGAGTTTCATGTTGGACATAAGCATGAGCTGAATTTGGTATCAGAAGGAACAGGTGGGGGACCCTTCATTTGTTGTGCTTGTGATGAGCAAGGGTCTGGTTGGGCGTACCAGTGCCTTGAATGCGGGTATGAGGTGCACCCCAGGTGTGTGAGAGTTGCGGAACCGGGCTCCTTGCGTGAGAGATGAACAAGTTTTACGGGGCTATTTATGCTAATTATAGTGTGCTAATTCAGCTTTTATGTTACTGTGTGTACTCTTAATTATGTAAGGTAAAAACAGTGCCACCAAATCTATTGATCTCTGCTCTATGGAATTTCGACGTTCTTAACTTTAAACCGTTGCAATCAATCACATTTTATGTAAGAATGCATTTTTTTTTATAAATTATTTTTTTGTTTGTTGGGTTGGGGTTGGGGGGAATTAGTTGTTCAAAACACAATCATGACGAATGGATTAATTTCAATCTTTTTAGGCTTGATTTAGTATCTCTTGTAGCGGGATCAAAAAAAAACTTTCATGTGTAACTTTGTAAAACTTAAAAACATTGTTTTAGGTGGGAATTTGGTAAAATGTTAGGTTTGATTATATTTATAAAATAAAGGGAAAATGTTCAAATACCCTATTAAAGTTTTACCCTAATCGCAGGTATGTCATTAACATTTTCTATGATTTTTTTATACTATTAACGTTTCAAAAACGAAGCAAATAACTCTCTACGTTTCTTTTGAACTTTACGGTTGTCCATGTGGCAATTGGGATCTACAACTAATGATAAATTTTGCTTACATAGAATGTGGGTCCCACTCTTAAACTCCACTTCACAAAAAAAATAAATTTCCAAATAAAAAAATGTAAAATCTCTAAGCTGTTCATTGCAACATCATGTCCCACTTTTACATTGCTCCTGTTGATATATTTCAAACTAGGACACCCAGGAAGCGCCATGGTTAGTTCAAACTCATCCTTGAGCATATTCAACACCTGTCACACTCCATTTTCACCTTTCACTGCCAGCCCATAGACAACAGACCTCCCAACCTGCAGTAATATCAGAATTTATTAGTTATTATAGTATTTTTCAAGTGCAGAGCAGAATAAGGTTTATTTATTTAGATAGTAATAGCCTTATGAGTGAGCTTACAAGGACTGCTTGCGCACCAAGTGCAATGCCTTGAATATGTCAGTTCCTTGCCGTATTCCCCCATCAAAGAGAACATGGTAAATAAAAAATTAAATAGAGATCCTATACGAACTAATCGCACCCAAAAAAACACAAAAAGAAACAAACTTTTGCATTAATAAAGCAGAGATCAAACAGAAGAAAAGGGTTCCAGTTCCTGGATTGTACTCTACAAAACAACTACCCTTTACAAACAAATCATACCTAGAAAAATTAAACTAAAAAGAAATAAAATTTCGGCATTAACAAGGCAGAAGTCAATCAAAAAACAAAGAGTTACAGTCCATACATTGTACTTTACTGAATCAAATATTCAAGAAATAGAGTGTACTGACCTGATTATTGGAGAATGCAACATCAGAATTGAAAATAAGAAAAGAACTCTTCATTTAATTTTCAATTTTGAGTAGAAAAATTATCAAAAGATGAGAGAGAATTGAAACCAAAGTCGCATTTTTTGGTCATCCCACATTACTAATTACCAGATAAAACTGCACAAGCCCATTTTTGTCATCCCACATCAAAAATAAATACTCCACGCCCACCTGACCAACCCTACACTTGCTTCTCCTTATATAACCAGCAGATCTTCGCTATGCGCTTACTGTAACACCATCCGAATATCTTGAAGATCCATTAAGTCTTCAATCTCTCCATGCCAACCACCTTTTAGCTTGAACGACGCTACTGCTATCTTATCTCCAGATGGTGACACTACAAGATTTAAATCAGCTTGTCCTGGTATGAGAACAACATCATCGTGCTTTGACTTGGGTGGAACTGGTGTCGACTATATGTCAAGTGGCACTGGGGGTCTGTAGGTGGAGAAGAAGACAATTAGAGATTTTACGTTTTTTGGGCGTTTTTGTTTCCAAAAAACATGAAGGAATTTTACTTTTTTTTTTATGTAGTGGGGTTTAAAAGTGGGATCCACATTTTATACAAATAAAAATTTATCATGAGTTGTGAGTCCCAGTTGCCATATAAATAGTTGTAAAGTCCAAAAGAAACGAAGAAGTTATTTGCTTCGTTTTTAAAACATTAATGGTATAAAAAAATTCTAAAAAAATGTTAATGCCATATCTGCAATTAAGGTAAAATTTTAGTGGGTTATTTGCATCTTTTCCAATAAAATAAAATGTCTATAGAATTTCAGGATGGACAAATCTGGTAAAAATCAAGCCCATGAATAATGGTCCCAAAAAAAAAGCTAGCCTACGTACACCAGGCGCCAATGTATGGCGCTGTCAATGTCTCCAAGTCAACTCTACAGCAAGGATGAGACTGTTGAGCATGAAAGAATTGATGCACAGAACAGCAACATGCTATCTCATTATTCACTTACAAGATTCATACAAACATGAGCATTTTCAGACATAGATAGCACTTGGGCCACTTCCTTTTTCTCTTTTTTTACATATTATTATGATACATATATATGCATTTGATAATGTCTCTATTGCACACCATCGTTATCTTGTGTTCCCTTTCTCATCATGGCTGCAAACTCCTCATAGTTTATTTTTCCATCCTGCTCAAAATATCACCCATCACAGAATCAATGTCATATATATAGCTGATAGAATAAGAGGGTAATAAAATAATTAACAAAGGATTGATAATTACTTTATTAGTATCTACGTCTTCGATTATTTCATCTATTGTAGCATCATCTCCCATTCCATATTGAGACATGGCTTGTCTCAGTTCTTCTCTTGTGATAAACCTGCACATGAAGTTAAACAACACTCAAAACTAATCAATGTCACATAGAATGAGAGCAGGAGATTGGCACACATGCTTGCAGTTGTTTACTTACCCACTGTTGTCTTTGTCGAAGTACTGAAAAGCCTTGAACAAGTGTTCTTCCTTCTCTAGTCTATGCCGATGCATTGTTGCTGTGATGAATTCAACATAATCAATCGTCCCGCTCTGGTCAACGTCAGCCTGACAGTAAAAGATTGAGCTCATTATATTAACACATGGTCTTAAAGACCTTTTCCAGTTAGCTAAACGATAAAAAATATATATCGATAAATATATAGTTGTTAATTACAGCATCCATCAGCTGCTTTATTTCTGCTTCAGTAAGCTTAGACCCTAGTCTCCTTAATCCATCTCTGAGTTCTTCATATGTGATTGTGCCACTTTTGTCAGTATCCATGTTGTTGAACATTTGCTTTAAGCCCTTGATTTCCTCTTCTGAAAGGCTTTCTGCTATTACCTTCAACCCATTAAATTTCGCAATCATCAGAACTAGCAGCCTAACAAAAACGAATGTTAATTAGTTCTACCCAGGTTCAGAATATAAAGTTGTCAAGTAAACCTTTAGTGCAAGCTTCTTCAGCTTGTTCATTGCTCTGAACTGCTTCAACCTTCTCAGAACAGCACTGTCAATGGGCCTATCAGATGCTTCTCCATCCACCTTTAGCCACGGATGCTCTATATAGTTCACATAGATACCATGAATGACATTGACGTTAATTTTGCTATATTATATTCTTTGTTAATTAAGGACTATTGTGAAAACACTAATTGATGAGATTCAGAATTGAAAAGTTTAAGAATTTATGTACTGACCTAGTGCTTGGGCAGCAGTAATCCGTTTCTTGGGGTCTCTAGCTAACATTTTCCTGATAAGGTCCTTAGCAGAAGAAGAAATTTTAGTCCATGGATTGCTTTGCAAGTCAAATTGACCTTTTAAAATTGCTTCAAATATTCCTTTCTCATTCTCTGCAACAAAATCTTATCGTCGGGAAATGAAGCAGCAAACAAAGGACACAAGACAGAAAGTAAGTTGACAAACCTGCCCAAAATGGAGGTACCCCACTTAAAAGGATGTACAAAATGATTCCAGCACTCCACACATCAATCTCCTTTCCGTAGTTTCGATTCAACACCTCCGGAGCAACATAGTATGCACTTCCAACAATGTCCTTGTACACTACTCCTGCACAATTCGATCATTACTTGTTAATTTAATTCCATTCCATGTTATTATTTATTTCATCAGTCTTGTAAGAAACAATGATAGTTATAGTTAGGGTGTTAGTCAAGGTGCAAGATGATTAAAGATTTAGATAGCAATTTTTTTTTTTTGAGATACAAACTACTGGTATCTAAAGTCCACCAAATTTTAATTAATTTATTTCAATTTACATAAAACTATAAGATCAACAAATATTTTCTGGCTAATTTAATGGACTTCTGATTTCTTTTAAATTACATAATTTTATGCTGATAACTGTTAGATTTTATTTTTTCTTCTGTCCATTATCAGTTTCAACCAGAAACAGAAATTAAATCCTTGAATTTGTTTTCTCCAAAACCAACTTCTAAAAGAACAAAAAATATATCATTAATAACGTTCACACACACACATAAGTTGCAACATGGAGCTACATGTGTAATGGGCACGTTAAAGGTGGTTTCATGAATGGTTGATATTTTTGAGGAGTAGAATGGGGCCAATGCATCTTCTTTGGTTTTCACTGTGTTTCTTGTTTGTTACCATAATTGAAAAAGGTTGACGTGGTTTACCTGTCCCTTTCTCCATTGACTTGGCCCCGTTGACCCATAATTGCATTTACAATAAAATTTATGTGCAAAAACTACAAAAGTCTATTTCAGCAGCGAGAAAGTTGATGCCAAGATATTTTTTACAGATGTAGCTGATGTGTTAAATGGGGTTCTTATCTATATTCTGAATATGATACAATCAATAATCAAATTTCAACACTGCTAAACTAAAATTTATTCCTAATCATCATCAAGTAAAGTTTTTGATAATAGGAACTGGGTGAGTCAATAAATTCAAAGAAAATCATAGAGGTTGCAGAATATTATATGCATGATATATAAATTAAAGAACACAGAATTAAGTTGCAAGTTGAAAAAATGGGAACAAACCTTCTTCAATAAACACAGAAAGTCCAAAATCAGTGGCCTTTAAAGGAGAATCCTCAGCCTTGCTAACCATCAAGAAATTTTCAGGCTTCAAATCTCTATGAATAACACCCATAAAATGACAAGCATGAACGACATTCACAATCTGCCTCGTGATCTTAGCTGCTTCACGCTCTGAATAGCTCCCTTTAGCTATAATTCTATCAAAAAGCTCCCCACCAGAGCAAAGTTCCATCACCAAATGCAAGTTCTGCCTGTCTTCGTAAGCACCTTTGAATTCAACGATATTGGGTTGGCCAGTTAAGTGCTGAAGTATCAGAATCTCTCTTCTAACGTCTTGAACATCTTTGTCGTTCACTAGCTTGCGCCTTGAGATAGACTTACATGCGTAGGTTAACCCTGTCGTTTTCTCAGTGCAAAGAGAAGTGATGCCAAACTGACCTCTGCCTAATTCTTTACCAATATCGTAAATTGAGGTTATATCAACATAAGGCTTGCCAAGAATGGGACCAATATTTGAAGCTGCAGCAGTAGAAGATCTAACAGATGACGTTGCAGGAGGAGACTGAGACCGAGGAACATAAGAAGAAGGTGGTGGGGGGGTAGAGTAACGTTCTTGTGATGGTCTTTTGGGTGGGGGTTGGTAAGGACGAGGAGGAGACTCTGACGAAGAATTAATTGGGACATCAACATATCGTTTAGACAATAATTTGGCTAAGCATTGTCCCATTGGATTTTTTTTTTTCTTTTGTTTTTGAGATAGCAATTGAATCAAGAAAATACTAGAAAAAGAGAGTGATTTTTTCTTGGGGATTTTTGTTTCTTGTTCGTGTTCTTGTTATAAGTAGTGAGTAAATATATACAAACTACGAAGCAGTTTAAAAAACGTTTCAAGAATCGGAGAGTTGTTGATTATTGCTTATTAAGACTACTTTATGAGGTGCTTTGCTTTAGCCCATTGGATGGCGCTGAGTATCATTTCCACCTTTTTGCACATATAAGCTTCTACTTTTTGGGCTGTTTTGTCTTGTCTCAAGAGGAAGAGGGAGACTTCAGATACAGCGTTTCAAAACTTGCAACCTCAGCTTAGCTTAGCTTTTGGTCACTATACAGTAGCTTTACGCGTTTCATTACATCAGGTTACCGTTTTGTTTGGTTTTAGTTGTCGTGTTATGTACTGTACAATGACGAAGTTTCCCACATCACACAAAGTTTGGAATTTGGGTTGGCCTGTTTTTTTTATAATGGGCCAATAATAGATGCAAATACAAGGTATTTTTACAAAAATACCCATTCTTTATGCTATGAATTTCAACAAAATACTCATTTTTTATAAGATATTACACACGTACACGTACCTATTTTTCCGTCACTTTCTTTTTTCTTCATCCTGTGTGTTTTTTTTTTTTTTTGAATTTTTTTTATTTTTTCCTGTAGTTTATTTCTTTTTGTGATTCACCTTATTTCATCGTCCAATCTAAAAAAAATCATCTCTTCTTTCTCCATTTTTTTAATCTAAAAACCATCCAATTTTTACGCTTTTTTATCAATATCCACTTTTTTTTGATAAGCAAATCTTGATTCTGTGTGCTTTTTTTTTTTGATAATCCAGTTTTCTCTCTGACTCTGTGTGGTTTGTTGTCTGTCTCTAGAATAATGGTAGTTATGGGTCGTAGAGAAAAGGGCCAACAACTTCGCGGATCTCGAATCACCATATCCTTTCTTATCAGAGTTCTTCTTAGTTGTGTTTTCGCCGTTTTGTATCCTCATGAATTCTTCACTTCCGATCTGAATGCCCAAAATCGTCAATTTGCCACCTCAAATTTTCAGATGAGCTCATCTTCATGTGAATCAGCTAAACGAATTAAAATGCCTAAATTGGATATTGTTTCACTATCCGAAAGAATGTTGAGTTAAAGAAGCAAGTAAGGGAGCTATCTCAAAAGTTACAATTAGCTAAACAAGGAAAAGATCAGGCATAGAAGTAGGTTTTGTTGCTAGGTAAGCAATAGAAATTCGGGGCTTTTGGCACTATCAAGAGTTTGACCCAACTGTTGTTTTTGATCCATCTGTGAATCCAAGATTCGCAAAAATCTTAGAGGAGATTGCTGTTAGGAAGGAGATTATAGTTGCACTTGCTAACTCTAAGTGAAAAACATGTTAAAGGTTTGGTTCTTTAGTATCGAGATGGTTGATATTCATAATTACCTGGTTATAGCATTGGATGATCACATTGTAAACTATTGCAAATCAATAATGTACCAGTTTAAAAGAGGGATCCAGATGAAGGTATTGATTTAGTTGCAAGAACTGGTGGCAACCATGCTATCTTTGGCTTGATGTCTCGAATTTTAAAGGAATTCTTGCAGTTGGGATACATGTTCTTCTTTCGGATGTTGATATAGTTTACCTGCGGAACCCTTTTGATTACCTACTTCTTTTTATTCATAATTATCATCAATAGCTACTACTATACCATTGGATTGCAATGATGCTAGCACGAAATTGGATTGCTTTTTGACATGTCGATATCTTATTAATTATTGTTAGTTTGCTACTTTATTTTACACCTCAAGGATTTGGGTCTGTTTTTTTTTTTTTTTTTAACTTTTAGCAATTCTTTTTTGTTGAAAATAATCAAAAGTATTTATGTTAAAAATAATCCACTAAAAAAAAATATTATATGATAACTATATATATTTCTTGTAAATATTTAGGTTAATTTAATTATATATTCGACAAAAGTCGATGTGTCTTCAAAATTTTAAAAAAATATTGCAGCTAATAAAAAAAATCAATGAAATGCAATTTGAGACCATATAAATGGTCAGTAAAAATCAATCAAATGCAATATTTGATTAATGAAAATAATGCTTATTGTCTTGTCAATTTAGTTAAAGCTTCTCTCATAACAATGAAATATATATATATATATTCAAGGTAAAGTGAGTACAACATAAAATGTGTAGGATAGAGTCTTATTTGCCTTTAAGCTAGGCTTGCAATTTTGGACCCAATTAATGGAAACACAATTAATAACACATGAAACACAATCCTTTCCAAGTTGTAGTAAAAGATTTATCATATTAACCCTTTTGAAGCCCATGCCAAAGGTTCAAGCCCAAATAGTTTTCTTTGTATTGTAAATTCAAAAAATTATTGTAAATATTGTACAATGAATGCACTACTTTCTTCTACTGTTGGATGAATACAAAATACTATTTGAATTATTATAAATTTTTTTGTTTTAATTTTAATATTATCCGAATATTTTCTGAATATTATTTATATATGTTAAAAGTGCAAAACATGTGTCATATCATTATTCAATATTTTTTAATATTATCCGAATATATTTTGAATCTTATTTGTATAAGTTGAACATGCAAAAAGGTGTCATATTATTATACAACATTTTTGAATATCATCAAAATATTTTCTGAATATTATTCGTATAAATTGAAATTGTGTCATATAATTATACAACATTTTTGAATATTTTCTGAATGATATTCGTATGTATTGAAATTGAGTCATATCATTATACAACATTTTTGAATATTTTCTGAATATTTTATGAATCTTATTCATATATTTGAACATGCAAAACATGTGTCATGTTCATTATTCAACATTTTTTAATATTATCTGTATATTTACAGAATATGATACATATATGCTGAAAACAAAAAAAATAAAAATGAAAAAATAAAAAAATTTTAAAAATAAAGATAATAGAAAATAAGTAAAAAATAAAAAAAATATAAAAGAGCAAAAATAAAATAAAGAAATAAAAGATAAAGAAAAATAAAAAAATAAGGATAACATAAAAAATAAAAAAATAAAA